>CM055124.1:12125615-12348962 GCA_029206835.1 Rana muscosa
AATCAAGTGAGTTCCTAATTTCCTACATTACACTGAAATCCAAAGCAAGGTTTTCAGCCATGGCCAGTTGTCTTCTGTGGACTACAGAACACCCCCTTAATATCATAGTGGCAAGAGAGGGAGGATGTTCTGTAGTCCTGACCTGTCCAAGTGTAACAACAATGCTGTTCCTCCATAAATACAGCATGAGTGAGCCTTGTCACACTAGGACAGAAGTGTGTTACTGACAAGTACAACATGTGGAAAAAAAAAGGAAAAAAAAGCCAATACAACTACCATATCGAAGGAGTGGTAAGCTGCAATATATTGTATTTCTGTCCCTGGGTTTAGATAAACTGCAACAGAGAAAATGTAGGTGACCTGTCCTGCCATGGCTGTGTTGTATAGCAGGACTGTGTAAATCCAAGGACTGGATGGACAGAAAAACAAATACTTTGAATATGGATATGAAAAACACTTCCTGACTCTAAAAAAGTAAATTAAAACCTGCCGGAGTTTTCTCTTTTTCAATCAAATATTGACACCTGCTGGAATTTTATTGCCACCTTGTGGCCACTGGAAAGTTTTTCCCCTCACTTATTGTCCCAGTAATAGAGGTTCAGAGTTACAAAAATGAATTACAAAATAATTTAAAAATAATTTTTTTATTGCAGTCATGATCTCCCATCCCAATGATCCTCAAGGGAATCAGAAAGATTAAAGGATAAGTCCACCTTTGGGAACAAGTAACATTTTCCCAATGCTGCAGCCACTACCCCCCTTGGGGCAGCAGCACGGGAAGAAGTTTCCCATACTAGCTGTCACTTTTTAAAATCAGCGCAACCGTGCTTGGCTCTGCCCACACAGCCACATTATTCATTCACACACCTCTGTGAGTGAATGAACTACAAGCCCCAACATCCTTTGCGGTTGTCAGATTATAGTTCTCAATGAACTACCACAGCACTGTGTTTTATTAATTTCTTCCCGTCAGTGTATCTGCCTGCCCACACGGATGTATGGCACACAGATATACTGACAGATCTAAAGGAGACCTGCATGTCACAAATGATCCATTGATCGCTGGTGCAATGCTTTACAGCAGGGCTCAAAATTTCAAGTCCTGAGCTACTAGCCAGGCCTCAAGGGTTACTCGCCACCAGTTGCCCCACCCCCATATATTATCTCATGGAATGACACTTAAATGTTTTATGCAGAATTAAGTTACAAAAATAATTAACAGCCTCACCAGTGCTCACCACTGCAGCCTCACCAGTGCCCAGCACTGCAGCCTCACCAGTGCCCACCACTGCAGCCTCACCAGTGCCCACCACTGCAGCCTTGCCTGGGCAGAGGAAGAGAGAGGGCGGTCGGATCATGATTGGAGGAAGAAGATAGCCACGGGATCACAGAGCAGGATAGCACACCGGAACAGCTTACATTACAATGGTCTCCGCTCTGCTCACCGTCATACACAGCCCCGCCACCTCCTGACCCCGTGCCTGTGATAGACAGAATGCATCCCAAGCATTGGACCAGCGCGGCATCACAGGCGAGGGGTTTGGAGGGCAGGGCTGTGTATGACTGTGAGCAGAGGCAATTGTAATGTAAGCTGTTGCAGCGGGCTATCCGCACTCTGTGATCCCACGGCTTTCCTCATCCTCCATGTTCTCTTCCCCCAGGGCGATCGCTGGGAGAACGGCTCCTGAAAAACCCCGCCCATTTTGCAGGATTGGTAACCGGTATGCCTTTAAATGAATTGCAAAAGGATATGGTTCTGCAGCTCCCCTGGGTACGATACTGCTGGAGTAAAGCTCTGGAACTGCACCGATGTTTTGTTCCCATAAAACAGGTACATACGTCCTGTAGTAAAGTAGAGAGGAAATGGGTTACAGAGAGAGACTTGCAGGCCTACAGAAACCATCCACCATGATTATTAACAACAGAAAAATGCTAGCAGACGTTCTGGTTACATACCTAGGTTCTGACGGAATTCCGACTTTACCCCGATCTGCAAAAGTTGGTTCTCAAAAAGTACTCCATTGTTCTTGCAGACAAACCTAAAACCGCAGGGATAACCCATCTGTTATGTTCAATTTATACCTACACATAAATTGTCACCAAAAGATCAAACATGCTCTTCTGTGCAAGGAATTGCCAAACCTCAGATTGCAATTCGTATGAAACAAAAGTATGGGGAAACTCAGTTGTCACGTAAATACCTCTTAAACCACAACTCCAGGCACATCAGTATTACAGCAGTTATACATTCCATTGGCAGAAAAGAAACCTCCAGTCATGCTGGCTTTATTCTACAGCTGTCAAATCTGTTCTTTTGAATGCATTGTACTTTGTCTATGCTTGGATGCAAGTACTGCAGACCCACCTCCATGGTCACATCCCTACCTCCCTCTCATCCAGGCCATTCACAGAACAAAATGTCAGGCCAAGTTTGCATCTTCACCCCTCTCTTCTCCAGGGCATTCATAAAACTGAGGTTGGGTCTGTGAGCTTTGTTAAAGGCATGGGAGAGAGAAGATCTGCAGCAATTACATACCAGCAGGCACAGAGACACAGTGAGAGCTGTGCTTCTCCTTACATGTAGAATACAATTTGACACTATAGAATACTATATAAAAAAAAACTTAAACTAAAATAGATTATAGCCAGCATGATGGTAGGTTTATTTTTTTTATTAACAATAATTTTTCATTGAAAGTTATTAATAAATTGTCATTTACTTTAGTCATATGTATCCAACATGGTTACATTGCTTTAAAAAGGTTTTGCGCAAGTATAAAATACTTGATAACCTGTACCAGTCTACCAATAATGGGTTCAAACTGTAGGCATGGACAGGCCACCAAACTAGATAGTTGGGTTCAAAAGATGAAAAACGAAAATAAAACTTGCAAATCAGATTGAAAAGGTAGGTCCAAGATGCTAGACTACATCAAAGATATGCACATAAATGGCTTAACAGTACTTCAACGTGGTTGTAAAGGTTGTTTTTTTTTAAATAACAAACATGTCATACTTGCCTCCACTGTGCAGCTCGTTTTGCACAGTGTTGCCCCCGATCTACAACTTCTGGGGTCCCCCGGCGGCTCCTCCCCCACATCAGATAATCCCCTGGGAGAAGCGCTCTCCCGGGAGGGAGGGGGGTTTACCTTGCGGGCGCGTTCCAGAGTCATTCATTCTGTGTCCATAGCCGACGAATGTATGACTGGGCCCCGCCCCCCGGGTCATTGGATTTGATTGACAGCAGTGGGAGTCAATGGCTGCCCTGCTATCAATCCATCCAATCAAGAGCCGGGACCCCGTAGAGGGAGGCAGAGCGCATCACCGCCAAGTGAATTCCACGGCTCAGGTAAGTAAAACGGGGGGGGGGGGCTGGGGGGCCAGTGACTACCAGAAGTTTTTTCACCTTAATACATAAGATGCATTAAGGTGAAAAAATATGAGAGCTTACAACCCCTTTAAGGATAAGATACACTCTTTTAAATAGTTGGATGCTCTAGGATGCGATAGCCAGGTATTCCATTTTTTTTTTATGTGATGGTGGAGTCGTTTTTATAAGCTAGCATAAGTTCGTATTGAGTTAGAATATTTAGTCTGGCTATAGCTGTAGATAAATTGGGTGCGTCCCTGGATGTCCAGAGGCTGGTTATAGTGAGCCTTGATGCTATTAGTGTATGGATTATGATTGTTCTAAATGTTGAAGGGTATATGTCCAGGGAGGTTTATTTTTCTGCCAACGGAATGTAATACTAACAAGGATTTTTGTGCCAAGTATGAGAAATCACTTCTAAAACAAAGCTGGTAAAAGAAGATCATGGTAGATCAAGATGGACATTTGAAAGTTTTGGCATCAAGAGTACTCCCTAAACTTTTTGTAAAAAGCTAGTAGCTTCCAAAAATGAAATCCATAGTGTGAATAAAAAAAATGCAACAATGATCATATAAAATAGTGTTTGCAAAAAAAAACTCCTAGTGTACAAAAGCCTTGCACTCCCTGTAAACTCTATAATGGTCACATCTCTGTGCTCCATAGCCAAGGAAGAGGTTAGACATTGCATACAATTTAAAGCCTTAAGCCAGCCATGCTCTGGGCTCTCCAGGGAGGATTGCAGGAAAATTCTGAGAATTCTCTTTGTCTCGTGACATCAGAGGCTCTGATAAAAAGCTAATGAGTATCTGTCACAGCCATACTATGATCAAGGAAGTCCTCCCCCACTGGGGTTCCAGACAGCCATTAAAACTTGGAAGTGGAACACATCTAAATTTCATCTAAAATTTGGAAATCTATTTGATACAACCCCGTTTTACAAATTAGTTGGATGGGTTACTACTTTACAGTATAAAAAAAAAAAAATGACGATCTACAATTTGAAGGCGACCCTTTTTCCAGGATTTAATGAAACTTTAAGTTTCAAACCCTTCCTATAATACCTGTAATACTTGGCCTTGTCCCTTCCTACTTCCTCTCTTCCCATCTGGTTGCCTTGCTTATTCCTGTCCCCATTTCCCCCTCCCATCTCTTCCCCTTCCCCCCCCCAAAAAACAAACTTTTCCTGCTCCTGTGTATATACTCCGATTCTTTTCATTTTTTATTTTTGATTCATTAAATGCATTTCCCCCTTTTTTCTTGATTAATACATTTGTTATTAATTTCTTATAAAAGTGTTTTTGTTGCTGTTTTTCCAATTCAATATTTCCTTAATGATAGTGTATTGTGTTTTTTTAGGTTTCTTTCTAGTTGGTATTTCCCTGTTGCTTTTCCTCCATATTTTCAGAGCCAGTTTGTTTGGTTAGCCTTCTCCGCATCTATTTTTGTTTTGGGTCTTGCTACCTTGAAGCCCTTGGGGTAGGGGATGCTATGCTGTGGGGTTCGATCTGATTGGGGGCATACATTTGCAGCCATATGGACGCCCAGGGCACTTTTGGGATTTTCTATCCCAATCGATGCACGTTTTGTGCCCATTCCACTCCTTGATCCTCCCCCCTTTTCCACTCTGGGGTGTTCATCCTGGACGCTATCTAGATTTATCTAGACCTTTCCATACTTCGTCTGCCTTTTGTCACGCTCGGAGTCCTTATGGGTTAAATTTGTGCCTAGGAACGAATACGGCAGCTTATTTTCCACCTAGCACGCCTCCCGAGTCTCTTGCCGCTTGGCCTTCTGGTCTTTGAAGTCCCTGGCTCTGTCCCGTCGATCTTGGCACCTGCGCATTGGCACCCTCAGGTCCGCATTCGGCCGGTGACGTCACACGCCAGCCGAATGGTGAGCGCTTTTAAGCCGGTGCCTTGCCAAAAAGTTTCCCCGGCGGATAAGGACCCCCCCTGCACTGCGCAGGCGTGAACCGAGCCTCCGAAAATAGCCGAACATGTAGAGCTGAGAGTCAGCTCTAGACGGCGCCCGCGCACACCAAATTGCTACACTTCTGACATCCAGGCGCTTTCCTTACCATCCCCGTGGACATGGAGATGATAAAAAAAAAGCCAGAAGGCCGAGCGAAGCGAGCCATCCGAGCGAAGAGAGGACGTGAGGCCGACTGGCCACTTACAGCGAGGTCCACGTCGCCCTGGACCTGCTGTAATAACTATTTCATTGCGCAGGCGCCATCTAGAGCCGACTCTCAGCTCTACATGTTTGGCTATTTTCGGAGCTCAGTTCACGCCTGCGCAGTACAGGTAGGAACTTATTCCGCAGAACACCAGCTGCACGGGCAGTAGATCTGCCTGAGCTTGGGGGCGACCTGACGCGCTGTACTCTCTTTTACAAAGGTATGGCCTTTTGATCTCCCTGTGTGCTATTGTCTGCCAAAGTTGCTTTATCTTTCTACTCAGTTACCCTAAACATGGCCCATCTTTGTCCTGTCTGTATCCACTCTGAATCAGAGGTTAGCCCTTCTGCTGTGACTGGTTTATAAGAACCTGGTTCTCACACATTTTATTATATACACATACACACACACACACACACACACATTTCTTTATCATCTTTTTCCATTACTACTATATATTCTTGACTATATATAATGCATAATATGTTCACCTACTTATCCATTGCTGTATGTGTATTATCCATACACTATATACATATCCTTCATTTCTTTACATTTCATTATTTATTAATTACCTGTCATCTCTCTTAAATAATTAGAAATTATTTTTTTTTATCCATTTTATACATTTCAATCATATTCATTTCCCTTTCATTCACATTAAATTATTTTCTTTGATTGATTTTTTATTTTACTTACATTCCCACTCATTCTATTCCTTATTGTTTTATACAGTGGGGCAAAAAAGTATTTAGTCAGCCACCAATTGTGCAAGTTCTCCCACTTAAAAAGATTAGAGGCCTGTAATTGTCATCATAGGTATACCTCAACTATGAGAGACAAAATGTGGAAACAAATCCAGACAATCACATTGTCTGATTTGGAAAGAATTTATTTGCAAATTATGGTGGAAAATAAGTATTTGGTCACCTACAAACAAGCAATATTTCTGTCTCTCTCAGACCTGTATCTTCTTCTTTAAGAGGCTCCTCTGTCCTCCACTCATTACCTGTATTAATGGAATCTGTTTGAACTTGTTATCAGTATAAAAGACACCTGTCCACAACCTCAAACAGTCACACTCCAAACTCCACTATGGTGAAGACCAAAGAGCTGTTGAAGGACACCAGAAACAAAATTGTAGACCTGCAACAGGCTGGGGAGACTGAATCTGCAATACACAAGCAGCTTGGTGTGAAGAAACCAACTGTGGGAGCAATAATTAGAAAATGGAAGACATACAAGACCACTGATAATCTCCCTCGATCTGGGGCTCCACGCAAGATCTCACCCTGTGGGGTCAAAATGATCACAAGAACGGTGAGCAAAAATCCCAGAACCACACAGGGGGGACCTAGTGAATGACCTGCAGAGAGCTGGGACCAACGCAACAAAGGCTACCATCAGTAACACACTACGCCGCCAGGGACTCAGATCCTGCAGTGCCAGACGTGTCCCCCTGCTTAAGCCAGTACATGTCCGGGCCCGTCTGAGGTTTGCTAGAGAGCATTTGGATGATCCAGAAGAGGATTGGGAGAATGTCATATGGTCAGATGAAACCAAAGTAGAACTGTTTGGTAGAAACACAACTCGTCGTGTTTAGAGGAGAGAGAATGCTGATTTGCAACCAAAGAACACCAATACCTACTGTGAAGCATGGGGGTGGCAACATCATGCTTTGGGGCTGTTTCTCTGCAAAGGGAACAGGACGTCCGTGTACATGAAAGAATGAATGGGGCCATGTATCGTGAGATTTTGAGTGCAAACCTCCTCCCATCAGCAAGGGCATTGAAGATGAAATGTGGCTGGGTCTTTCAGCATGACAATGATCCCAAACACACCGCCCGGGCAACGAAGGATTGGCTTCGTAAAAAGCATTTCAAGGTCCTGGAGTGGCCTAGCCAGTCTCCAGATCTCAACCCCATAGAAAAGGGAGTTGAAAGTCCGCGTTGCCCAGCGACAGCCCCAAAACATCACTGCTCTAGAGGAGATCTGCATGGAGGAATGGCCCAACATACCAGCAACAGTGTGTGACAACCTTGTGAAGACTTACAGAAAACGTTTGACCTCTGTCATTGCCAACAAAGGATATATAACAAAGTATTGAGATGAACTTTTGATATTGACCAAATACTTATTTTCCACCATAATTTGCAAATAAATTCTTTCCAAATCAGACAATGTGATTGGATTTGTTTCCACATTTTGTCTCTCATAGTTGAGGTATACCTATGATGACAATTACAGGCCTCTCTCATCTTTTTAAGTGGAAGAACTTGCACAATTGGTGGCTGACTAAATACTTTTTTGCCCCACTGTATGCTCTGTTTTCAGAGTAAACTTTCCAAAAAAGTTTTTCTTGGATACACCCGGCATCTCTATATACAGGCACCTTTTCTGAATCTTGAATTTGAGATCTTTTTAATTTATATATGAATATTTTCTATGCAACCCTTTTTACAGATGCTGTTCTTTGCATATGCTAATAAACCTTTCTCATTAATTCAAGTTTTGATTATTTTCATTATCCTTTTTCTTTGTTGGCCAGGTCAGAGCGCTCACTGTGGTCGCATAGTTGCCCGAGATTGTGTTGGCTCCTGACGCTTAGGTGGCCTCCCCCCTCTCCCAAGCCCCTGTGGCGTTTTCCTTCTCCATAGGGGCACTAGGGCCCTTGGTGGTAAGTCCTTCTCTCATTGGTGGACCTGTCAACAGGGAAATCCCCAAAATAATTAAATATATATGTGTCATTTTTTTATATTATAATTTCTCTTGTTTCTTTTCATATTTGTATATTTGCCTTCTCTGTTCATGGTTGACGCATAAATCCCCTGATGAAGCCTAAAGGCGAAACATGTCGGGATAATGTATGTCTACTCAACCTACAACTAAATCTTTAATGCAACCACTACTCAGAACCACTTGATTGTGAATGACCGCTATTGTGTTATCGCTTTATCAATTTTGTATAATTAAAAATAAATCTTTTTGCATTTTTTATTCAAATTGTATTTGAGTCTTCCATTGGTATGGTGTCACATAATCAAGCACCGCTATAGTCCCATTTCTTCCTCTTCATTTTTCTAACGTCACTGAATTATGTACGTATATGATATAGACAGACAAGGGATCTACACCTCTACAACATGTACACGCTTTAATACACATGCTAATCTTACTTGTTGAGAAGCTCATCAGCCTCAGCGATAGGCAAAGCAGGATCCTCTGAAACAGTAGAGCCAGAACTGAGAGCAAAAGGACAGGAGGAAAGAATGGAAAAAGGGCAGAGAAAGCAACCAAAAGGGGAAAAACAAATTATTCTGTTAGCCACACAAAAAAAGCGTTAGTCCTGACATGATCACATGACCCAGAATTAAGAGCAGCATCCTTGATCACAGACAGGAGTAAAAGAAGCACAATACATGTTTTAACATTAAGAACTCTGAGCCTTATAGTTCTGATGTGAAAATAAAATTTGTTATATAAACCGTGATGGAGGTGTAATGGTCTTGAGACAGTACTACAGTCATTATCTCAATGGGTCACACTCAAAAAGGTATTTAGTTACCATATGGTTCCATGCTCTCACACCACATGCAAGTTCTACAGTAAAAAATGTGCTTCTATTCAACCACTCTACAACTGAAGACACTGGCCTGAACATAAGCAAGCCATAGATGATGTGATTGCAGGAAAGAAAAATCGCCCGATTCCCCCCCCATCAACACGGTTAGTGTTGTCGGGGGAACCCCTCTCATGGAGCTATTGTGTCCTCCCAGCGAGGGGGCATAGGGAGCCATCCCTGCAGGGAGAACATAATTATTGCTAGCAGCTATACCCACTGGCAATAATCGCATGTAAAAATCCAACATGCTGGTTGTACCCAAGCCGATTAATGGATCGACTTGGGTACAATCAGCCTGCCCATAGACGATTAGAATCTCAGCCGGCTCAGAAGGGACCTGCCGAGATTCGAACCATCTATGGTCGGCTTAAAGGGGTTGTAAAGGTTCATGTTTTTTCACCTTAATGCATCCTAAGCATTTAGGTGAAAAAACATCTGATGATTACCGGCCCCCCGGAGATAAGTATGACATGTTTGTTATTTAAAAAATAAATAAAATTGAAGCTTTAGTATCACTTTAACTCTACAACTGAAGTCACTGGCCTGAACTAGAATGTAGTCAGAGCTCCCAGTTGGTCTAGTGCTGTTCACAAGTGCCTACAGAGTAAAAAGGTGCAAATGAAAATAGAGCTGAGCGATGAGAAAGAGGCAAAAAAGGAGCTTGTCAGAAATACAGCACTAGATCATCTCTCATTGTATCTAGCAAGTTTTATTGAAACACATATGGGTTGATGTAATAAAACTGGAGTGTGCAAAATCTGGTGCAGCTGTGCATGGTAGCCCATCAGCTTCTAACTTCAGCTTGTTTAACCACTTCCATACCGGGCCTATTCTGGCACTCCTCTCCTACATGTAAAAATTATAATTTTTTTGCTAGAAAACAAACATTAACAAACATTATATATGTTTCTTTCTCGTACATCACGGGACACAGAGCGACATAGTCATTACTAATGGGTTATATAGATACCGTCAGGTGCTGGCACTGGCAACTTCCAAAACCGGAAGTACCCTCCCCTATATAAGCCCCTCCCATCCGGGAGCACCTCAGTTTTTTGCCAGTGTCTAAGGTGTTGGCCAAGAAGTAACATGTGTTTTTCACTGAGCTTGCGTACAGGTTCTTTTGGGCCTCAGTAAGCTATTCCGGATCCGACCAAAAAAGCTTCATAGCTAAACGGTCGGTACCCGGGCCTTGCAAGAGAAGAGCAAGGTTTTGCCTGTAATGCCTCTCTTAGGAGGGCTGGACCCTGGGATCCAGAGCTCTGGTCATACCCACGACCAAGATGTTTTCTGTGCAGGGTGCTATACAGGTCCAGGGGAGTGGAATCCTTGGGAACCCGGTCCCTGAAGGTTTGATTACAATGCCTGCCGTGATAGGTGAAGTTTGGGCTTCTGTGGACCAAACAGAGTCCTGCGGCGAGGAAAAGGTAAGTGGGGGCCCTCGGGAACTTGGTTCTATTGAGGGACCCCCAAGCCTATTTTGTCTTTCTGCCTGTTACCTAAGGTATTCCCGCTAATATTCTGTGTATGCCTGTTACTACTGAGAAAATGTAAAAATTTTAATAGTAGGCAAGGAAAAAAAAAAAAAAAAAAATGTAAGACCGCGGTACCTGTGTTAGACACTAGAGGCCGCTATGGTTCTTTTTCTTGTAATGTGGATTTTTTTCTTCCAGAATCAAATCCAGGCAGTTGGTATGTTCTCTGCTGGGAAGCTGTCTCCTCTGCCCTGTTGCTGCGCTCATCCATCCCCGGGCCCTGCGGCAAAGGGACCCTGGCTCCCATCTAGCTCCTTATTGTTTTCAAAAAAGGCGCCGAAGGCGCACGTGCCCGCGCGCGTGCGCGGGCACGCGCCTCTATATATAGAGGCGATCTGGAAAAGGGGCGGAGCGGGTGGATGACGCTCAGGTGTGCGCCGCGGCGCTACTGCGCATGTGCGGGCGTCCAGCGTGTTTTAAAGCACATTATAGCTGGCTATTGAAGTGCACAGACAGAGCTAGCAACAGTATAAAGGCACACAGAGGCGGTTGATGCAGGCATCCCCTAGAAAGGCACTTTAGTAGACACCAACTGTGATATAGCAGCAATTGTGCTAGACTATTCTCAGTAAAAGTGGTGTATTACGGCTGGAATACCTCAGCTTTAGGCTTAGGAATATGCCGTCCAGAAGCTCCGGAACTGAATCTTCCAGGAAGCGAAGGGGGTCTCATCGGGCTCTGAGGATCTTGGGCATGCTTCTGCTGCACCAGTCTCCCCTGAAGTTCAGAGGTAAGTGACCGTAGAGACCCCGCAGGGGTACTTGGTACTGTGGCTGTCCTCAGTTCACCTGCTCCTGTGTATGTAACAGAGGAGGTTTTTTCCTCAGCTCTGGGAGGATTAGAGAGAGATTGTCAACATTGATCGCTGCCTCCCTGTCAGGGAAAGCACGCCCGATCTCCGTCTCCTCCTTCAGAGTGCCTGTTAGCAGAGCAACAGTCCCATACAGGGATCGACCTGCCTGAAGGGGATCAGGATGAGGTTGATTCTGTTATAGAGGAATCAACAGTGGGGGAACCTTTTCTCAGCATCTCAAGCTGAAAGATTATGGGTTCAGTCTCTGACTAACATGGTCCGATCAGCATTTAAAAATGCACCTTGCGGAACCATCAACCACTACTGTATCCTCGTTGGGGTCGCTAGAAGTCCCCAGACTGTCTGTTCTTTTCCACTTCACCCTTTACTGAAAGGGCTCATTTACCAGGATTGGGAACGTCCTGAGAAAATATTTATTCCCCCAAGAGATTTCCGGTGGTCTATCCCATGGAGGATAAGTTCATCAAAAAATGGAAGGTCCCTACAGTGGACGCAGCCATCTCTTGTATGTATAAATCACTGACATGTCCAGTGGATAATGTCCAAATGTTCAAGAACCCAATAGATAAAAGATTGGAGTCCTTATGAAAGTCTGCTTCTTTCTACAGCAAGCTTGGTGACACAACCAGCAGTGAGGTCTGCTAAGCAGTGAAGGATCAGTTGAAACAGGTCTTGAGGGACTTGACAGATCAGCAGGCCTTGCCCTAGCTGATCTACCTAGAGCCTTAGGCTTTGCGGTTGACGCCATAAAGGATTCAGTCCATCAGGCCTCCCGCCTTACGCTGTCTATAGTACATATGCGTAGGCTTCTATGGCTCAAAAACTGGTCTGCTGAAGCTCCCTGTATAGAATGGCTGGTTAGCCTCCCATTTCATGGTGAACGCTTATTCAGGGAAAACCTGGACAAATATATCCAGAAAATTTCCAGCGGTAAAAATACGCTCTTGCCGGTTAAAAACAGAGTTAGAGGTCCCTCTTTAAGAGGCCTGCTTCTCCAGTCCCTGGGGCATCGGCTGTGTAACAGTTCCGACGGCCTCCTCTGTCAATTCCCGGGGGTAAAAAACAGGGACAATAGCAGGGTAATGAGAAACCCTGGGTCAGGGGAGGTACAAAACCTCCCCCAAAGTTAAATTCATTGAAGGGTTGCCCCCACTCAGTCGGGTGGGGGGAGGACTCCAGTTGTTCGCAAGAGACCTGGCGGGACACGATCAAAACAGATAGGTGCTCTCCGCAGTATGTTTGGGATACAGTTTGGAGTTAAAAGACTCTCCTCCTTCCCATTTTTGAGGTCAAACGTGCCAAGGGATCCCCGGAAGAGAGAGTCCCTCCTGTTGGCACTAGAACAACTATTGCTCCAAGGAGTAATTATGGAGGTTCCCCTGGAAGAATGAGGGTTCGGGTTTTACTCAAACCTCTTTACAGTCCCGAAGCAAACGCGAACGGGAGGCCCATATTAATTCTAAAAGGGCTATACAAATTCCTGTATATCAGGACTTTCCGATGGAGTCGATCCGATCGGTGGCCACTGCCCTACAAGGGGAGGATTGGTTAGCCGCGATCGACATCAAAGATGCTTATTTGCACATTCCCATCTTTCCAGTCCACCAAAAATTTCTACGCTTTGCAGTAGAAGGGCGCCATTTTCAGTTCAGAGCCTTACCCTTCGGTTTGGCCACAGCACCACGAGTGTTTACAAAAATTCTGGCCCTTTATTGGCCAATCTAAGAACACAAAGTGTAATGATAATGGCATATCTAGATGACTTGTTGCGGATAGACCACTCAGTGAAAAAACTAGACGTGGTCGTTCACAAGACAATCAAGTATCTGGAATCTCACGGTTAGATTATCAACCGAGACAAGTCAGCCCTAAAAACCAGTCAAAAGTCTGGAATACTTGGGGCTAAGGTTGGATTCAGGCCAGAGAAAAATATTCTTGCCTCGAGGAAAGGTGTTGTCTTTGAAAGATTTGATCCACTTAGTGGGTACAAAAAAGACAGCCGTCCATAGGCCTGTGCATGAGGCTGCTGGGAAAAATGGTGGCATCATTCGAAGCAGTACCCTACGGTCAATTCCATTCAAGGAATTTGCAAGGGGCCATACTGTCAGCCTGGAACAACAAAGTTCAGGCCCTAGACTTACAATGTCCTTGTCCCCTTCCGTTCGCAAGAGCCTCCGTTGGTGGTTGGTTCCCCAGAATCTGGAAAAAGGGAAATCCTTCAGTCCGATTTCTTGGAAGGTGGTCACTACAGATGCCAGCCTTATAGGCTGGGGAGCAGTACTGGAGCAATGGTCTCTCCAGGGCAGATGGTCGGATGCAGAAAAGGCCCTGCCCATCAATCTCTTAGAGATACGAGCAGCCCGGTATGCCCTAGTAGCATGGACATCCAAACTCCAAAGGTCCCCTGTCAGAATTCAATCAGACAATGCCACAGCAGTGGCATATATCAATCATCAGGGGGGCACCAGGAGTCGTGCAGCCCAGAGGGAAGTAAATTACATCCTGAAATGGGCAGAAAGATATGTCCCAGCCATATCTGCGGTATTCATTCCAGGAGTGGAGAATTGGAAGGCGGACTTTCTAAGTCGCCAGCAATTATGCCCAGAGGAATGGTCCCTTCACCCCGAGGTTTTCTGGACAATATGTCAGCGGTGGGGAACATCGGATGTAGATCTTCTAGCATCCAGATTCAACGCAAAGGTGGACAGGTTTGTCTCTCGGACAAGGGATCCCCTAGCTTTTGGCTCGGATGCCCTAGTGTTCCCTTGGGATCAGTTCAAGCTGATATATGCATTCACACCGCCACAATGGTTACCTCGATTACTCCGCAGAATCAGGGTAGAAAAGAAACCAGCGATTCTGGTTGCTCCAGCGTGGCCCCGAAGAGCGTGGTACGCGGAGATTGTAAAATGACAGTGGGGAGTCCTTGGACTCTCCCACGTCGTCCGGACCTGCTTTCGCAAGGACCGATATACCACCCTTCCTTACCAGCCCTAGGTTTGACGGCCTGGCTATTGAAGCCCACATTCTAAAAAAGAGAGGGCTCTCTAATCCTGTGGTATCTACCATGATCAATGCCAGGAAGCCGGTATCCAGGCAGATCTACTATAGAATCTGGAAGGCGTACATCGCAAGGTGTGAGGCCAAGAAATGGCATCCACATAAGTACTTAATAGGTAGGAGTCTGGACTTCCTACAGTGGGCTGTAGATAGGAAGCTTGCCTTGAGTACTATCAAAGGTCAGTTTTCGGCCTTGTCAATATTTTTTCAAAGGCCCTTGGCTTCGCATTCACTAGTCAAAGCCTTTAGATAAGGAGTGATGCGTATTAGTCCTCCGGTTAATATTCCCATATGTCCATGGGATCTAAACCTGGTTCTGTCGGTTCTACAGAAACAACCATTTGAACCATTACAGCATATTTCCTTGGTTCTTCTCACCAGGAAATTGTTTTTTCTAGTAGCCATTTGTTCGGCTAAAAGAGTGTCGGAATTAGCAGCTATGTCCTGTAAAGAGCCATATCTGGTTATCCATAAGGACAGAGTAGTGTTACGTCCTCATCCAGCCTTTCTTCCTAAGGTGGTATCAAGGTTTTCATTTGAACCAAGATGTGGTTCTGCCTTCTTTTTTCCCCAAACCTAGTTCGGTAGAGGAAAAGTTATTGCATTCTTTGGATGTAGTAAGAGCAGTTAAAGCTTATCTAAAAGCCACTGCTCAGATTCGCAGAACGGATACTTTGTTTATTCTGCCGGAAGGCCCCAGAAAGGGTCAGGCAGCGTCAAAATCTACTTTAGCCAAGTGGATTCAACAGGTCATTATGCAAGCCTATGGCTTGAGAAGGAGACCGCCTCCGTTCAAAGTTAGAGCGCACTCCACGAGAGCAGTTGGAACTTCATGGGCAGCGCATCACCAGGCCTCCCTGGCTCAAATCTGTAAGGCCGCAACATGGTCTTCAGTACACATGTTTACTAGGTCTACCAGGTGGACGTTAGAAGTCAGGAGGATGTCGCCTTTGGGCGCAGTGTGTTGCAGGCCGCAAGAGATCCTCATGTCTGATAGCGCTCAGCTTATGTATGGTGTATCCCCCCCCCCTCGTTGGGCATTGCTTTAGGACATCCCATTAGTAATGACTATGTCGCTCTGTGTCCCGTGATGTACGAGAAAGAAAAATAGGATTTTTATAACAGCTTACCTGTAAAATCCTTTTCTTGGAGTACATCACGGGACACAGAGCGACATGGTATCTATATAACCCATTAGTAATGACTGTCAGGTGCTGGCACTGGCAACTTCCAAAACCGGAAGTACCCTCCCCTATATAAGCCCCTCCCATCCGGGAGCACCTCAGTTTTGTAGCAAAGCAATAAGTGTCCCCAAAGAGGGGCGGGAGCTCTGTGTCCCGTGATGTACTCCAAGAAAAGGATTTTACAGGTAAGCTGTTATGAAAATCCTATTTTCTTTCTCGTACATCACGGGACACAGAGCGACATAGTCATTACTAATGGGATGTCCTAAAGCAATGCCAAATGAGGGGGGGGATACACCATATATAAGCTGAGCGCTATCAGACATGAGGATCTTTTGCGGCCTGCAACACACTGCGCCCAAAGGCGACATCCTCCTGACTTCTAACGTCCACCTGGTAGAACCTAGTAAACGTGTGAACTGAAGACCATGTTGCGGCCTTACAGATTTGAGCCAGGGAGGCCTGGTGATGCACTGCCCATGAAGTTCCAACTGCTCTCGTGGAGTGCGCTCTAACTTTGAACGGAGGCGGTCTCCTTCTCAAGCCATAGGCTTGCATTATGACCTGTCGAATCCACCTGGCTAAAGCAGATTTTGACGCTGCCTGACCCTTTCTGGGGCCTTCCGGCAGAATAAACAAAGTATCCGTTCTGCGAATCTGAGCAGTGGCTTTTAGATAAGCTTTAACTGCTCTTACTACATCCAAAGAATGTAATAACTTTTCCTCTACCGAACTAGGTTTGGGGAAAAAAGAAGGAAGAACCACATCTTGGTTCAAATGAAACCTTGATACCACCTTAGGAAGAAAGGCTGGATGAGGACGTAACACTACTCTGTCCTTATGGATAACCAGATATGGCTCCTTACAGGACATAGCGGCTAATTCCGACACTCCTTTAGCCGAACAAATGGCTACTAGAAAAATCAATTTCCTGGTGAGAAGAACCAAAGAAATATGCTGTAATGGTTCAAATGGTTGTTTCTGTAAAACCGACAGAACCAGGTTTATGTCCCAAGGACATATGGGAATATTAACCGGAGGACTAATACGCATCACTCCTTGTATGAAAGCTTTGACTAGTGAATGCGAAGCCAAGGGCCTTTGAAAAAATATTGACAAGGCCGAAATCTGACCCTTGATAGTACTCAAGGCAAGCTTCCTATCTACAGCCCATTGTAGGAAGTCCAGAATCCTACCTATTACGTATTTACGTGGATGCCATTTCTTGGCCTCACACCAGGCGATGTACGCCTTCCAGATTCTATAGTAGATCTGCCTGGATACCGGCTTCCTGGCATTGATCATGGTAGATACCACAGCATTAGAGAGCCCTCTCTTTTTTAGAATGTGGGCTTCAATAGCCAGGCCGTCAAACCTAGGGCTGGTAAGGAAGGGTGGTATATCGGTCCTTGCGAAAGCAGGTCCGGACGATGTGGGAGGGTCCAAGGACTCCCCACAGACATTTTTACAATCTCCGCGTACCATGCTCTTCGGGGCCACGCTGGAGCCACCAGAATCACTGGTTTCTTTTCTACCCTGATTCTGCGGAGTAATCGAGGTAACAATTGTGGCGGTGGGAATGCATATATCAGCTTGAACTGATCCCAAGGGAACACTAGGGCATCCGAGCCGCAAGCTAGGGGATCCCTTGTCCAAGAGACAAACCTGTCCACTTTTGCGTTGAATCTGGGTGCTAGCAGATCTACATCCGGTGTTCCCCACCGCTGACATATTGTCCGGAAAACCTCGGGATGAAGGGACCATTCCCCTGGGCATAATTGTTGGCGACTTAGAAAGTCCGCCTTCCAATTCTCCACTCCTGGAATGAATACCGCAGATATGGCTGGGACATATCTTTCTGCCCATCTCAGGATGTAATTTACTTCCCTTTGGGCTGCACGACTCCTGGTGCCCCCCTGATGATTGATATATGCCACTGCTGTGGCATTGTCTGATTGAATTCTGACAGGGGACCCTTGGAGTTTGGATGTCCATGCTACTAGGGCATACCGGGCTGCTCGTATCTCTAAGAGATTGATGGGCAGGGCCTTTTCCGCATCCGACCATCTGCCCTGGAGAGACCATTGCTCCAGTACTGCTCCCCAGCCTATAAGGCTGGCATCTGTAGTGACCACCTTCCAGGAAATCGGACTGAAGGATTTCCCTCTTTCCAGATTCTGGGGAACCAACCACCAGCGGAGGCTCTTGCGAACGGAAGGGGACAAGGACATTGGTAAGTCCAGAGCCTGAACTTTTTTGTTCCAGGCTGACAGTATGGCCCTTTGCAACTTCCTTGAATGGAATTGACCGTAGGGTACTGCTTCGAATGATGCCACCATTTTTCCCAGCAGCCTCATGCACAGGCGTATGGATGGCTGTCTTTTTGAACCTACTAAGTGGATCAAATCTCTCAAAGACGACCCCTTTTCTTGAGGCAAGAATATTTTTCTCTGGTCTGAATCCAGCCTTAGCCCCAAGTATTCCAGACTTTTGACTGGTTTTAGGGCTGACTTGTCTCGGTTGATAATCCAACCGTGATATTCCAGATACTTGATTGTCTCGTGAACAACCACTTCTAGTTTTTCCACTGAGTGGTCTATCAGCAACAAGTCGTCTAGATATGCCATTATCGTTACACCTCGTGTTCTTAGATTGGCCAATAATGGGGCCAGAATTTTTGTGAACACTCTTGGTGCTGTGGCCAGACCGAAGGGTAAGGCTCTGAACTGAAAATGGCGCCCTTCTACCGCAAAGCGTAGAAATTTTTTGTGGGCTGGAAAGATGGGAATGTGCAAATAAGCATCTTTGATGTCGATCGAGGCTAACCATTCCTCCCCTTGTAGGGCAGTGGCTACCGATCGGATCGACTCCATCCGGAAAGTCCTGATATGTAGGAATTTGTTTAGCCCTTTTAGATTTAATATGGGCCTCACGTCCCCGTTTGGCTTCGGGACTGTAAAGAGGTTTGAGTAAAACCCGAACCCCCATTCTTCCAGGGGAACCTCTATAATTACTGCTTGGAGCAATAATTGTTCTAGTGCCAACAGGAGGGATCCTCTCTTCTGGGGATCCCTTGGCACGTTTGACCTTATAAAGCGGGAAGGAGGGGAGTTTTTTTAACTCCAATTTGTATCCCAGATTTACTGCGGAGAGCACCCATCTGTCTCGGATCGTGTCCCGCCAGGTCTCTGTGAACAACTGAAGTCTTCCCCCCACCCGATTGGGTGGGGGCAACCCTTCATGCATTTGACTTTGGGGGAGGTTTTGTACCTCTCCTGCTCCAGGGCTTCTTGTTACCCTGCAACTGTCCCTGATTTTTACCTCCGGGATTTGACCGAGGAGGCCGTCGGAACTGTTTCACAGCCGATGTCCTAGGGACTGGAGAAGCAGGCCTCTTAAAAGAGGGACCTCTAACTCTATTTTTAACCGGCAAAAGTGTACTTTTACCGCTGGAAATTCTCTGGATATATTTGTCCAGGTCTTCCCCGAATAAGCGTTCACCATGAAATGGGAAGCTGACCAGCAATTTTTTACAGGGAGCTTCAGCAGACCAGTTTTTGAGCCATAGAAGCCTGCGCATATGTACTACAGACAGCGTAAGGCGGGAGGCCTGATGGATTGAATCCTTTATAGCGTCCACCGCAAAGCATAAGGCTCTAGGTAGATCAGCTAGGGCAAGAGCCTGCTGATCTGGCAGGTCCCTGAAGACCTGTTTCAACTGATCTTTCACTGCTTGGCAGACCCCAATAGCTGCCACTGCTGGTTGTGTCACCAATCCTGCTGTAGAGAAAGCAGATTTTAATAAGGACTCCAATTTTTTATCTATTGGGTCCTTGAACATTTGGACATTATCCACCGGACATGTCAGTGATTTATTCACACAAGAGATGGCTGCGTCCACTGTAGGGACCCTCCATTTTCTGATGAACTTATCCTCCATGGGATAGACTACCGGAGATCTCTTGGGGGGAGTAAATATTTTGTCAGGATGCTCCCAATCCTGGTAAATGAGCCCTTCCAGTAAAGGATGGATCGGAAAGGAACAAACAGTCTGGGGAGCTTTTAGCGACCCCAACGAGGAGACAGAAGTGGATGATGGCTCCGCAAGTGGCATTTTAAATGCTGATCAGACCATATTAGTCAGGGACTGAACCCATAACCTTTCAGCATGTGATGCTGAGAACGGCTCTTCCACTGTTGATTCCTCTACAACCGAATCGACCTCATCCTGATCCCCTTCAGGTAGGTCGATCCCTGTATGGGACTGTTGCTCTGTTAACAGGCACTCTGAGGGAGGAGACGGAGATCGGGCGCTTTTCTCCTGTGACAGGGAAGCCGCGATCAATGCTGACAATCTCTCTTCCAGCCCTCCCAGAGCTGAGGAAAAAACCTCCTCTGTTACATACACAGGAGCAGGTGAACTGAGGACAGCCACAGTACCAGGTACTCCTGAGGGTGCTCCACGGTCACTAACCTCTGATTCTTCAGGGGAGACTGGTGCAGCCGAAGCATGCCCAAGATCCTCAGAGCCCGATGGAGACCCCCTATTCCTCCTGGAATTTCTAGTCCCGGAGTTTTTAGACGGCATATTCCTAAGCCACAAAGCTGAGGTATTCCAGCCGAAATACACCAGTTACTGACAATAGTCTAGCATAAATGCTGCTATAAGAAACAGTTGGTGTCTACTAATGTGCCTTTCTAGGGGATGCCTGTATCAACCGCTTGCTGTATGCCTTCTTTAAATGTTGCCAGCTCTGTCTCTGTACTTCATAGCCAGCTCACCACACAAAATTGTGGTTTTTAACATGCTGGGACGCCCGCACATGCGCAGAAGCGCTGCGGCGCGCACAGAGCGTCATCCCCCAGGCTCCGCCCCCTTTCCCGGCTCACCTCTATATATAGAGGCGCGTGCACGCGCACGCGCGCGGCCACGTGTGCCTTCGGCGCTAATTTCGAAAATGGAAACCAGGGACAAGAGCCAGGGCCCCTTTGCCGCAGGCCGGGGGATGGACGAGCATTGCAACATGGCAGAGGAAGCAGTTTCCCATAAGAGAACTCACCATCTGCCTGGACTCGCTCTGATGAGAAGAAACTAGTCCACATGACAAGAAACGTTCCACAGCGGCCTCTAGTGGACAAACACAGGTACCGCAGTCTAATATATAAAATATATATATATAAAAAAAAAATTTATTTTTTTTCTTGACCACCATTAAAAATTATTACATTTTTTTAGTAGTTACAGGCATGCACAGAATTTTGCGGGAATACCATTAGGTAACAGACAGAAAGACAAATTAGGCTTGGGGGTCCCCCAATAGAACCAAGTTCCTGGGGGCCCCCACTTACCTGTTCCCCGCCGCAGGACTTTGTTTGGTCCACAAAAGCCCAAACTTCACCTATCACGGCAGGCATTGTAATCAAACCTTCAGGGACCGGGTTCCCAAGGATTCCACTCCCCTGGACCTGTATAGCACCCTGCACAGAAAACATCTTGGTCGTGGGTATGACCAGAGCTCTGGATCCCAGGGTCCAGCTCTCCTAAGAGAAGCATTACAGGCAAAACCTTGCTCTTCTCTGCAAGGCCCGGGTACCGACCGTTTAGCTATGAAGCTTTTTTGGTCGGATCCGGAATAGCTTACTGAGGCCCAAAAGAACCTGTACGCAAGCTCAGTGAAAAACACATGTTACTTCTTGGCCAACACCTTAGACACTGGCAAAAAACTGAGGTGCTCCCGGATGGGAGGGGCTTATATAGGGGAGGGTACTTCCGGTTTTGGAAGTTGCCAGTGCCAGCACCTGACGGTATCTATATAACCCATTAGTAATGACTATGTCGCTCTGTGTCCCGTGATGTACGAGAAAGAAATAGGATTTTTATAACAGCTTACCTGTAAAATCCTTTTCTTGGAGTACATCACGGGACACAGAGCTCCCACCCCTCTTTAGGGACACTTATTGCTTTGCTACAAAACTGAGGTGCTCCCGGATGGGAGGGGCTTATATAGGGGAGGGTACTTCCGGTTTTGGAAGTTGCCAGTGCCAGCACCTGAAGGTATCTATATAACCCATTAGTAATGACTATGTCGCTCTGTGTCCCGTGATGTACTCCAAGAAAAGGATTTTACAGGTAAGCTGTTATAAAAATCCTATTTTTTTTTTAGCAGACACCCTAGGGAATAAAATGGCGGTCATTGCAACTGTTTATCTCGCACGGTATTTGCGCAAAAATTTTTCAAACGCCTTTTTTGGGGGGAAAAAACGGTTTCATTAATTAAAAAACAACAAAACGGTAAAGTTAGCCCAATTGTTTTGTACACTGTGAAAGATGATGTTACCCCGAGTAAATAGATACCCAACATATCATGCTTTAAAATTGCGCACACTCATGGAATGGCGCCAAACTTCGGTACTTCAAAATCTTCATAGGCGACGCTTTAATTAAAAGGAGGTCTAGTGCTAGAATTGTTGCTCGCGCTCCAACGCACGCGGTGATACCTCACGTGTGGTTTGAACGGCGTTTACATATGTGGGCGGGACTTACGTGTGTGTTCGCTTCTGAGCGTGAGCTACCGGGGACAGGGGCATTTAAAAAAAAAATATTTTAATTTTTTACACTTTTTTTTTACATTTTAATTTTTTTGATCACCTTTATTACTATTACAAGGAATGTAAACATCCCTTGTAATAGGAATGTGTGTGACAGGTCCTCTTTATGGAGAGATGCATGGTCAATAAGACCCCACATCTCTCCTCCAGGCTAGAAGGCTGGCAAAAAAATTCACGGATCTCAAGCTGACAGCCGCGATCACAGCTTTGTTTACACCTGGGAAACCGGGCTTGACGTTTGGGCCTCAGACGGTCATAGAGATGACTGGTGACCATCTGGTCGATTCTTTCTCCGGGTCCCCGATGGCACGGGAGAGCCTGGAGAAGCACCGGATGGCTGCGGGAGGGGGGGGGATGTCCCCTTCTGTCGCCTATAAGAACGATCAATCGGCGGAACTGCCGCTATGATCGTTCTCATTGTGCACAGAATCGCCGGCTGGAAATAATGATATCTGAATGATGCCTGTAGCTGCAGGCATCATTCAGATATCCCTGCTGAAAGGGCTGGAAGTGGTTAATTAAGCTTTAACCAAAAAAAAAAAAAAAAAAATGGAAGCCAATTGATTTCTATGCAGAGCTGCACCAGATTTTGCACTCTCCAGTTTTAGGAAATCAACCCCATAGTGTTCAACCACACTAGCTCACACGCATTAAGTATCTTATATTGCATGCTTGCTGGTCTGCGGTGTGAAGCACTGTTATGACAGATTGTATTAAATGTAGCCATGCTACAGGGCACAAGGAAAACTATTCCTTAACCACTTCAATACAGGGCATTTTCACCCCCTTCCTGCCCAGGCCAATTTTTAGTTTTCAGCGCTGTCGCATTTTGAATGACAATTGCGCAGTCATGCAACACTGTACTGTACCCATATTTTTTGCGCTATAAACAAAAGAAGAGTGATACGTTTTAAAAATACAATATTTTTTGCTATAATAAATATCCCATTTTTATTTAAATTTTTTTACCAAATTATTTCCTCAGTTTAGGCCAATATTTATTCTACATACTTTTGGTAAAAAAAAAAAAAATATAGGATTTTTGTACTCACCATAAAATCTATTTCTCTGAGTTCATGGACGGACACAGCAGCATCTTGACATTAGGGTATTCTCCTGTTAGGAGATTGACTAGGCAGAAAAAACAGCATGTTAAGTGTTAAAACACATCACGCAGTACAGTACCACGGTCCCTCTGGGTACATCCCCTCTTCCTGCATCTTGCAGCTCAGTTTTTTTCCTGCCTAGCATAGGAGAATGACATGGCTCCCTGTGGGCCCATGTGGCCTGGGGATTTTTTTCTATTTTTTGTTTTTTATTTTTTGATCCTGTGATCTGCTATCAACGGCCGGCTGGGTGACAGGCTGGATCCTTGTAGTCTCCCCAGTTCGGCCATCGAGCGTGTGCCGGCTTTTTAGCTATGCGCTGGGCCGTCCACGACATGCCCCCGCATCTTGCAGCTCAGTTCGTAAAAAAGCAGTACGAACATAAAAAAAGGAGGGGTGGGTGCTGTGTCCGCCCATGAACTCAGAGGAATGGATTTTATGGTGAGTACAAAAATCCTATTTTCTCTTCCGTTCATGGACGGACACAGCAACATCTTGACATTAGGGACGTCCCCAAGCAGTGTCAAAAAAACGAGGGGTGGGAAAACAGCATAAAACAAACTTCACCCCAAAAAAAAAAGAGCTCCTCAACGGAGGAGTTGCAACCTTAAACAGCCGCCTGTAAAACCTTGAGGTTGAAGGAAGCATCCGAAGATGCACTCACCTCAACCTCGAAAAATTTTGAGAAGGTGTGAACGGACGACCAGGTCGCCGCCTTACACACTTGGGAAACAGACGCTTGATGTTGGAAAGCCCAAGAGGCACCAATTTCCCTGGTCGAAGGCGCCGTAACCGGGAAGGGAGGCGCCCGCCCTTTTAGAGCATAGGCCTGAATCACGACCTGTCTGACCCACCTAGAGATGGTGGCCGACGAGACCGCCAGACCCTTCTTAGGACCAGCCACCGACATGAACAGTGAATCCGATCTCCGGAACGGAGTAGTCGCAGACAGGTACCCCCGCAGAGCTCGGACGACGTCCAAGGAATGCAACGCAGCCTCTGTGGGATGCGCCGGCCGAGGACACAAAGACGGAAGAACAAATGTCCTCATTAAGGTGAAAGGCCGAAACAACCTTAAGAGGGAATGAAGGCTGTGGACGTAGCACCACCTTATCCTTGTGGAAGATCAAATAGGGAGCCTTGTATGACAAGGCCGCCAATTCAGAAACCCGTCTGACTGATGTAATCGCCATCAAAAAAGACACCTTCTGGGAGAGAGTCAATAGGGTAATCTCTCTAATGTTCTCAAACGGTGGTTTCTGAAGGACCGAGAGGACCAGATTCAAATCCCACGGAGGTAGTGGAGGACGTACCGGAGGGGCCACATGGTGAACCCCCCGCACAAACGTACGCAATAGAGAGTGCGTCGCCAAGGGTCGCTGAAAGAAGACAGCCAAGGCCGAAATCTGCCCCTTAAAAGTACTTAAGGCGAGTTTCTGGTCCACTCCACGCTGTAAAAACAGCAGGATCCTGGAAATCAAATATGCACGCGGATGCCACCTCATCTCTTCACACATGGAGATGTAAGCCTTCCACGTCCGATGGTAAATCTTCCAGGAGGTTGACTTCCGTGCCCGCAGCATGGTAGAGATCACCGAGTCCAACAGACCTCGGTCCCTTAGCACCTGGCTTTCAATAGCCATGCCGTTAAAGCCAACGACTGTAAAGCAGGATGAAATATGGGACCTTGCGACAGAAGGTCCTCTCGCAGTGGCAGGCACCAAGGAACATCTGCTACCAGACGCACTAGGTCGGCGTACCAGGGACGACAAGGCCAATCTGGAGCAATTAGGATCGTCGGAATCCCTTCGACCTCCACTCTGCGGAGAAGACAGGGAAGAAGCTTCAGAGGAGGGAAGGCATAAAGTAGCCGATACTGACCCCACGGCGCCACCAACGCGTCTGATGCGTCCGCCCACGTGTCTTTTGACCTGGCCACGAACCTCAACACCTTCCGATTGAGTCGCGACGCCAGGAGATCTACGTCTGGCGTGCCCCATTTCAGACACAGAAGCTGAAACACGTCCGGGTATAGTGACCATTCTCCTTGGTCCAGCGTCTGGCGACTTAGGTAGTCCGCTTGCCAGTTCTGTACGCCCGGAACGTACACGGCTGATAGATCCGGCATGCTCCGTTCTGCCCACCTCAGGATGTGAGCGACCTCCGCCGCAGAGCTTCTTGTTCCTCCCTGATGATTTACATACGCCACTGCTGTGGCGTTGTCCGACTGGATCCTGACTGGACGACCTTGTAGTCTTTGAGACCACTCGGAGAGACACAGCCTGATCGCCCGAAGTCCCAGGACATTGATCGGCAGACGGGATTCTTCTCCCTGGGCCGAAGGAACGACTTCCCAGCCTGAAGAGTCGGAGACGTCAGCCACCACACCAGGGAGGTCATGACCTCACCCGGATTTGACAATACAGAGACGATGGGCATTTGTCCCAATGCGACAGAATTTCTCTCTGTAACACTCGAGTGTGAAATTGAGCATACGGCACCGCCTCGAAGGAGGCTACCATGAGACGCAGGACTTGCATGCAAAAGCGGAACGACAACCATTTTTGAGATGTCAACCGCTGCACCGCAGCCCGCAGAGTTTGCAGCTTCTCCCTGGGAAGAAAAACTCTCACCTCTGAGGAATCCAGGACCAGCCCCAGGTATTCTAGGCATTGAGGCGGCACCAACACCGATTTCTGAATGTTTAGCACCCAACCGAATTCTCGGAGAGTCTGGCAGGTGATGGACACATCTTCCTCTAATTCTGAGCTTGAAGAGGCTCTCAGAAGAAGGTCGTCCAGGTAACCTACAATAGCGATTTCACGCTGCATCTGCAAGGCCAGAATCGGGGCAAGCACCTTGGTGAATACCCTTGGTGCCAAAGCCAGACCGAAGGGGAGAGCCACAAATTGATAGTGGTCTTTCCCGATCGCAAAGCGCAGAAATCTCTGATGCCTGGAGCATATGGGGACATGCAAGTATGCGTCCTTGATGTCCAAGGACGCCAGAAAATCCCCCGGATGGAGAGCAGCGACAACAGACGGACTGAGCAGCGACAACAGCGGACTGATTCCATCCTGAATGTTTGCACTTTCACAAAGAAATTGAGGGCCTTGAGATCCAGGATTGGACGGACCCCTTCCTTCTTGGGGACCACAAACAGATTGGAGTAAAACCCCTGAAACCGTTCCCGTAAGGGGACAGGAACAACCACCCCCTGTACCAGCAGATCCTGAACTTCCCCAAACAGGGCCTCCCGACGACTCGGAGGAAACTGGAGGTTGGATGGAAAAAATCTGTTCGGCGGGCAAGAGAGAAACTATTTTGTACCCCGAGGAAACTACTTCGCAAACCCACCGGTCGGAGAACAGAGAAGTCCACCAAGCCGCGAATTCGCGAAGACGGCCCCCCACCCGAGTGTCGGGCAGGGGCAGATCTTCATGCGGCCACAGGCTTGTTGGGCTCGCGGAAGCAGGGACGCTTTTGCCCTTCAGCAGGCACCTTAGCGGCTTGGGAGCGCTTACCTGCCGCACCGGGCGGATGAAAAAAACGCTTGTGGGCGGTAAAAGAGGGCCCTTGCCTACAGCGAGGCTCCTTACCCTTACTGGATTGTGGGAGCAGAGTGCTCTTACCTCCTGTAACATCCTTTATAATGTCATCCAGAGAGGCCCCAAAAAGTCTTTCTCCCTTAAAGGGTAAGTCCACCAAGGCCTTCTTAGAAGACTGGTCCGCGGACCAACACTTCAGCCAGACCAGGCAGCATAACACCACTGCATAGACCGAGGCTCTGAAGGAGAGCAAGGGCAACGTATCCAGGGCTGACTCGCAAACAAATTTAAGGCCCTGCACCAACTGTTCGGCCAGAGCCACACAGGCCGGGGGAGCCTGATGCTCCTCCAACCCCTAGAGCAACAGTTTTGCCCATTCAGTAAGTGTCTGAGACACTAGAGCCCCGGCCACGATCGGTCGCACCGCTGACCCCACCACCGTGAACAGGGAGCGGGCCACTGCCTTAGCCCTCCTGTCTGAGGGGTCCTTGAAAGCAGGAGCCACTTCCACAGGTATCGTGGTCACCTTGTTCAGTCTGGACACAGGGGGGTCCTCTGTCGGGGGAGAAGTCAATTTTTTCAGGAATTTCTCCTCAAAAGGATAACGGACCGCTAAATATTTTGGGGCTGAAAAAACCTTTTGCGACCGATCCCATTCCGTGTACAAAAGTTTATCCAGATAAGGTACACAAGGGAACACCTTAGCAGTGCGGGCTGGCTTACGGAACCCATAAGGGACAGACATCTGTCACCTCTAACGTATCCTCCATTTTCAGAGTATCCCGCACTGTGGTGATAAGTGCACCTACAAGCTCCCTATCATGCACTGACCCTGAGCCAGAGTCATCCTCACTGTCCACACGGTCGAGGTCCGCAGCCTCTGACACACCAGAACCAGGGCCGGGAGCAGTAGCTGGGGCCGATTCAGCGTCAGAAGTATCCCCAGAAGATGGCGGGGGGAAGGGGGCGCTTTTTACCCCCCTTTTTCCCATACGCCACTTCCACCCTGGCAACAAAGGCCTCCAGGACCGCCGACATAGCGTCCACAGAAATAGCAGGTGCAGGGGCACCAGTTGCCAATTCAGCAATTCAGATATGTCTGGGGAAGGGGCGTCCGCTTCCGACGCCATGCTGACCCACCCGCCTGACACCCCTAGGAACGTAAGGCAAGACACACGGACCACCCTCCTTGCTGCCGCAGAGAGACGAGGGACCTCCCAAAGGACTCACCACCCGGAGCAGGTACCGCACAGCTGCCGTCCACCTAGCCTCCTAAGCTGCTGTCCCCCGTGCCGTCCCTCAGGAAGTGTGCTGGAATCGTTCGTGCCGAGAATCTGGCCACTAGAGGCCGAAACACCACCCAACATGGCCGCCGACCCACCGCTCTAAGCAGAGCGCGCGGGCTACAAGAAAATGGCCGCCGACAATGTATAAGAGCGCTGAGTGCAGCCAAAATGGCCGCCACGAGTGAAAGTAAAAAGCATGCATAACAGCACATAATGGCAGCGAACACCTGGGACCCCCTAAGGCGGTCCCCCCCACACACACGGCACCCAGACAGCATCCCCCGGAGAGCGGACATGCCGTGCAGCCCCCAGCCCTAGGATGGAGCCCCCCAAGTGGACCCCGTATCGCAGCCATCCTAGCTTCCCAGAGCCTAGGGAGGAGGGGAGGAAGGGAGATAGAGGGTTCTACCCTTCCTTTCCTATCGACCTCCCCAGGAACGCCCAGCCGTAACGCCCTGCCGGAGCAGGGGAACTGCTACTTACCTGTCCTGCGAGGACCAGCTGAAGGCATTCCAGACAGACCCAACGTCCGCACGGTTACGGCATGGCTGTCAGCCAGGCACACTGTGACACGGACATAAAGCCCGGTCATATGTGTGCCCCGGAGCATATAGCTCACCGGCCACCCCTGGAGCAACGTGGACAGCCCAGCGCGTAGCTAAAAGGCCGGCACACGCTCGATGGCCGAACTGGGCAGACTACAAGGATCTAGGATCCAGCCGGCCGTTGATAGCAGATCACAGGATCAAAAAACAAAAAATAGAAAAAAATCCCCAGGCCACATGGGCCCACAGGGAGCCATGTCATTCTCCTATGCTAGGCAGAAAAAAACTGAGCTGCAAGATGCAGGGAGAGGGGATGTACCCAGAGGGATCGCGGTACTGTACTGCACTGTGTGATGTGTTTTAACACTTAACATGCTGATTTTTTCTGCCTAGTCAATCTCCTAACAGGAGGATAATACCCTAATGTCAAGATGCTGCTGTGTCCGTCCATGAACGGAAAAGAAAAACGCAATAAGTGTATATTGATTGGTTCGCGAAAAAGTTATAGCATCTACAAAATAGGGGATAGATTTAGGGCATTTTTTTTTTACCAGTAATGGCGGCGATCTGCGATTTTTACCGTGACTGTGATGTTGCGGCGGACATATTGGACACTTTTGACACATTTTGGGACCATTCACATTTATACAGCGATCAGTGCTATAAAAATGCACTGATTACTGTGTAAATGTCACTGGCAGGGAAGGGGTTAACACTAGGGGTTGATCAAGGGGTTAAATGTGTTACACCTAGGGAGCGATTCTAACTGTAGGGGGAGGGGACTCACAAGGGGAGGAGACCGATCGGTGTTCCTCTGTACTGGGAACACACCATCGGCCTCCTCTCACCTGACAGGACGTGGATCAGATCCACGTCCCTGGCTCTATCACCGGCAATCACGGGTGCCCTAGGCTGCCGGGAAGCCCAGGACGTCATATGATGCCCCCCCCCCCCCCAGGATGACAGATCCCTCCTGTGGACGTCATTTGACACTGGGCGGGTAGGGAAGTGGTTAAAAAAGGGATTTTTATAACAGCTTACCTGTAAAATCCTTTTCTTGGAGTACATCACGGGACACAGAGCGACTTAGTCATTACTAATGGGTTATATAGTTTACCTTCAGGTGTTGGCACTGGCCAATTCCAAACCGGAAGTACCCTCCCCTATATAAGCCCCTCCCACCCGGGAGCACCTCAGTTTTGTAGCCAAGCAATAAGTGTCCCAAAAAGAGGGGTGGGAGCTCTGTGTCCCGTGATGTACTCCAAGAAAAGGATTTTACAGGTAAGCTGTTATAAAAATCCCTTTTTCTTTTTCGTACATCACGGGACACAGAGCGACTTAGTCATTACTAATGGGACGTCCCAAAGCAATGCCAAATGAGGGGGGGGTACATAAGCTGGGCGCCATCAGGCATGAGGATCTTTTGCGGCCTGCAACACACTGCGCCCAAAGGCGACATCCTCCTGACTTCTAACGTCTACCTGATAGAATCTAGTAAACGTGTGTACCGAAGACCATGTTGCGGCCTTACATACTTGAGCCAGGGAGGCCTGGTGATGCACTGCCCATGAAGTTCCAACCGCTCTTGTGGAGTGCGCCCTAACTTTGAACGGAGGCGGTCTCTTTCTCAAGCCATAGGCTTGTATTATGACCTGTCGAATCCACTTGGCTAAAGTAGATTTTGATGCTGCCTGACCCCTTCTGGGGCCTTCCGGCAGAACAAACAAAGAATCCGTTCTGCGAATCTGAGCAGTGGCTTTTAGATAAGCTTTAACTGCTCTTACCACATCCAAAGAATGTAATAACTTTTCCTCTACTGAGCTAGGTTTGGGGAAAAAAGAAGGAAGAACCACATCTTGGTTCAAATGAAACCTCGATACCACCTTAGGAAGAAAGGCTGGATGAGGACGTAATACTACTCTGTCCTTATGGACAACCAGATATGGCTCCTTACAGGACATAGCTGCTAATTCCGACACTCTTTTAGCCGAACAAATGGCTACTAAGAAAACCAATTTCCTGGTGAGAAGAACCAAGGAAATGTGTTGTAATGGTTCAAACGGTTGTTTCTGTAGAACCGACAGAACCAGGTTTAAGTCCCAAGGACATATGGGAATACTAACCGGAGGGCTAATACGCATCACTCCTTGTATAAAGGCTTTGACTAGTGAATGCGAAGCCAAGGGCCTTTGAAAAAATATTGACAAGGCCGAAATCTGACCCTTGATAGTACTCAAGGCCAGTTTCCTATCTACAGCCCACTGTAGGAAGTCCAGAATCCTCCCTATCATGTACTTACGTGGATGCCATTTCTTGGTCTCACACCACGTAATGTACGCTTTCCAGATCCTATAATAGATCTGCCTGGATACCGGTTTCCTGGCATTGATCATGGTAGATACCACAGAATTAGAGAGCCCTCTCTTTTTCAGAATGTGGGCTTCAATAGCCAGGCCGTCAAACCTAGGGCTGGTAAGGAAGGGTGGTATATCGGTCCCTGCGAAAGCAGGTCCGGACGAAGTGGGAGGGTCCAAGGACTCCTCACTGACATTTTTACCATCTCCGCGTACCATGCCCTTCGGGGCCACGCTGGAGCCACCAGAATCACTGGTTTCTTTTCTACCCTGATTCTGCGGAGTAATCGCGGTAACAATTGTGGCGGTGGGAATGCATATATCAGCTTGAACCGATCCCAAGGGAACACTAGGGCATCCGAGCCGCAAGCTAGGGGATCCCTTGTGCGAGACACAAACCTGTCCACCTTTGCGTTGAATCTGGATGCTAGCAGATCTACATCCGGTGTTCCCCACCGCTGGCATATTGCCTGGAAAACCTCGGGGTGAAGAGACCATTCCCCCGGGCATAATTGTTGGCGACTTAGAAAGTCCGCTCTCCAATTTTCCACTCCTGGGATGAAAACCGCAGATATGGCTGGGACATATCTTTCTGCCCACTCCAGGATGCAATTTGCTTCCTTCTGGGCTGCACGACTTTTGGTGCCACCCTGATGATTGATATATGCCACTGCCGTGGCATTGTCTGATTGAATTCTGACAGGGGACCCCTGGAGTTTGGATGTCCATGCTACTAGGGCATACCGGGCTGCTCGTATCTCTAAGAGATTGATGGGCAGGGCCTTTTCTGCTTCTGACCACCTGCCCTGGAGAGACCATTGCTCCAGCACTGCCCCCCAGCCGATGAGGCTGGCATCTGTAGTGACCACCTTCCAAGAAACCGGACTGAAGGGTTTCCCTCTTTCCAGATTCTGGGGCACCAACCACCAATGGAGGCTCTTGCGAACGGAAGGGGACAGGGACATTGGTAAGTCTAAAGCCTGAACTTTTTTGTTCCAGGCTGACAGTATGGCCCTTTGCAAATTCCTTGAATGGAATTGACCGTAGGGTACCGCTTCGAATGAAGCCACCATCTTTCCCAGCAGCCTCATGCAGAGACGTATGGATGGTTTTCTTTTTGTACCCACTAAGTGGGTCAAATTTCTTAAAGACGACACCTTCTCTGGAGGTAAGAAAATCTTTCTCTGATTTGAATCCAGCCTTAGCCCTAAGTATTCCAGACTTTTGACTGGTCTTAGAGCTGACTTGTCCCGGTTGATAATCCAACCGTGATATTCCAGATACTCGATTGTCTTGTGAATAGCTACTTCCAGCTTTTCCACTGAGTGGTCTATTAGTAGCAGGTCGTCTAGATATGCCATTATCGTTACACCCTGTGTTCTTAGATTGGCCAATAATGGGGCCAGAATTTTTGTGAACACTCGTGGTGCTGTGGCCAGACCGAAAGGTAAGGCTCTGAACTGAAAATGGCGCCCTTCTACTGCAAAGCGTAGAAATTTCTGATGGGCCGGAAAGATGGGAATATGCAGATAAGCATCCCTTATGTCGATCGAGGCTAGCCATTCCTGCCCTTGTAGGGCGGTGGCCACTGATCGGATCGACTCCATCCGAAAGGTCCTGATATTTAGGAACTTGTTTAGCCCTTTTAGATTTAATATGGGCCTCACGTCCCCATTTGGTTTGGGGACTGTGAAAAGGTTCGAGTAAAACCCGAATCCGCTTTCTTCCAGGGGAACCTTCATGATTACCCCTTGGAGCAATAGTTGTTCTAGTGCCAGAAGGAGGGATCCTCTCTTTTGGGGATCTCTTGGCACGTTTGACCTCATAAATTGGGCAGGAGGAGTGCCTTTTAACTCCAGCTTGTATCCCAGACTTACTGCGGAGAGCACCCATCTGTCTCTGATGGTGTCCCGCCAGGTCTCTGTGAACAACTGAAGTCTTCCCCCCACCCGATTGAGCGGGGGCAATACTTCATGCCTTAGGGGGAGGTTTTGTACCTCTCTTGATCCAGGGCTTCTTGTTACCCTGTGATTGTCCCTGATTTCTGCCCCCTGAATTTGACCGCGGAGGCCGTCGGAACTGCTTCACAGCCGATGTGCCCGGGACTGGAGAGGTAGGCCTCTTAAAAGAAGGACTTCTACCCTTGTTCTTAACCGGTAAGAGTGAACTTTTACCGGCAGAAATTTTCTGGATATATTTGTCCAGATCTTCTCCAAATAAGCGTTCTCCATGAAATGGGAAGCTAACCAGCAGTCTTTTACAGGGAGCTTCAGCAGACCAGTTTTTGAGCCACAAAAGCCTACGCATATGTACTATAGACAGCGTAAAGCGGGAGGCCTGTTGGATTGTATCCTTTATGGCGTCCACCGCAAAACACAAGGCTCTAGGCAGGTCAGCTAGGGCATGAGCCTGCTGATCTGGTAAGTCCCTTAAGACTTGTTTCAACTGATCTTTCACTGCTTGGCAGACTCCAATCGCTGCTACCGCAGGTTGTGTCACCATACTTGCTGTAGAGAAAGCAGATTTTAGTAAAGACTCCAATTTTTTATCTATTGGGTCTTTGAACATTGGAACATTATCTACTGGACATGTCAGTGATTTGTTAACAGAAGAGATGGCTGCGTCCACTATAGGGACCCTCCATTTTCTTATGAACTTATCCTCCATGGGATAGATCACCGGAAATCTCTTGGGGGGAGCAAATATTTTATCAGGATGCTCCCAATCCTGGTAAATAAGCCCTTCTAATAAAGGGTGGATTGGGAAGGAACAGACCGCCTGGGGAGCTTTTAGCGACCCCAGCGAGGAAACCGTAGTGGATGGTGGTTCCGCCAGAGGCATTTTAAATGCTGATCGGACCATGTTAGTCAGAGACTGAACCCATAATCTTTCAGCCTGAGAAGCTGAGAAAGGTTCTTCCACTGTTGATTCCTCTATAAGTGAATCAACCTCATCCTGATCCCCTTCAGGTAGGTCGATCTCTGTGTGGGGCTGTTCCTCCACTAACAGGCACTCTGAAGGAGGAGACGGAGATCGGACGCGCTTTTCCTGTGACAGGGAAGCAGCGATCAATGCTGTTAATCTCTCTTCCAATCCTCCCAGAGTTGAGGATAAAACCTCCTCTGTTATATATACAGGAGCAGGTGGACTGGGGACAGCCGCAGCACCAGACATTCCTGCGGGGTTTCTACGGCTACTGACCTCTGCATTCTCAGGGGAGATTGGTGCAGTGCAAGCATGCCCAATATCCTCAGAGCCCGATGGAGACCCCTTTGGCTTCCTGGAAGATTTATTTCCGGAGCGTCTGGACGACATATCCTTTAAGCACAAAGCTGAGGTATTCCCGTCGTCATACACCAATTTTTGCTGGTAATAGTCTAACACAGGTGCTGCTATATACCAGCTGGTGTCCACTAAAGTGCCTTTCTATGGGGATGCCTGCATCAACCGCCTCTGTGTGCCACTGTTTGTTGCTAGCTCTGTTTGCATGCAGCTGACACTTGTACTGTGTCTTTTAACCATGCTGGGACGCCCGCACATGCGCAGAAGCGCCGCGGCGCGCATCGAGCGTCATCCACCCGCCCCGCCCCTTTTTTTTCATAGGAGGCGCGTGCACGCGCCCGCGCGCGCGCCCGTGCGCCAATGGCGCCCTTTTCGAAAACCAACAGAGGACTAGGAGCCAGGGCCCTTTTTGCCGGAGGGCCTGTGCGGTGGATGAACGCAGCAACAGGGCAGAGGAAGTGGATTCCCTCAGAGAAACTTACCAGCTGCCTGGATCTTTTGAGTTGAGAAAACCAAAGATCCACATTTACAAGAAAAATGGACTACAGCGGCCTCTAGTGGTTTAACACAGGTACCGCGGTCCCTGTTTTTTTTTCTTGACTACTATTAAAATTTTACATTTTCAGTAGTTATAGGCAAACACAGATATTTAGCGGGAATACCGTTAGGTAACAGACAGAAAGACAAATTAGGCTTGGGGGTCCCCCAATAGAACCAAGTTCCTGAGGGCCCCCACTTACCTGATCCCCGCCGCAGGACTTTGTTTGGTCCACAAAAGTCCAAACTTCACCTATCACGGCAGGCATTGTAATTAAACCTTCAGGGACCGGGTTCCCAAGGATTCCACTCCCCTGGACCTGTATAGCACCCTGCACAGACAGCGTCTTGGTCGTGGGTATGACCAGAGCTCTGGATCCCAGGGTCCAGCCCTCCTAAGAGAAGCATTACAGGCAAAACCTTGCTCTTCTGCTGCAAGGCCCGGGTACCGACCGTTTAGCTATGAAGCTTTTTTTGGTGGGATCCGGAACAGCTTACTAAGGCCCAAAAGAACCTGTACGCAAGCCCAGTGAAAACACATGTTACTCTTTGGCCAACACCTTAGACACTGGCAAAAAACTGAGGTGCTCCCGGGTGGGAGGGGCTTATATAGGGGAGGGTACTTCCGGTTTGGAATTGGCCAGTGCCAACACCTGAAGGTAAACTATATAACCCATTAGTAATGACTAAGTCGCTCTGTGTCCCGTGATGTACGAAAAAGAAAGGGGTTGTGTACAGCCTGTACTACCACTTTTACCTACGGGTAAGCCTATAATAAGGTTCACCTGTAGATACTGTGAATATCTCCTAAACTTGCACCGATTAGGAGATATTCACTGTATCCGGGTGTGCCGACGGCATCGGCACATGCGCACTGCAGAAACGGCTCGCTCATACTGTTTCTTCAGTAGCTGTGCCATAACTGGTGTAGCTACTGGCATACTAGCTCATTATGCCTTTGTCATGCAGGTTGACGATTTTTTTCCTGAGAGTTTACAACCACTTTAATCTATGCAAAATGCAAGTCAAAAGACATGGTGTTAAACTCTAACAAAACTTTCTTGGATTGGACAAAAATTTGCATGCTGTGTCAAGCATTATACTCATCCCTGCGTAAGAGCATCCAGAGACCGACTTGACAATGGCAGCCTTAAGCCGTCTATACATGGATCGAAATTCGGTCAGTTCAGCAGGGACTGGATGAATTTTGATCCATGTATGAGCAGGGAGGTTATACAGAAGTTGATCTACCGCTAGACTTTTGTGCACCGTTTAGGAGATAGTTACTGTACATGCAGCCAGTGACATCACTGGCGCATGTGCTCTGAAGGAACGGCCACCCGTGCCGTTCCTTCAGACCCCTGTGCCATGACCGGCGGCTCCCGCGCGCTCGCACGGGAGTGATGTCATTGGGGCTCCAAGCAAGCAAGACGGGTGAAGATGGAAGCTGTCTCCAACGATTTCATTGCATCGCTCGAAGGCTTCGTTTTCAGGTAAGTTTCACATAATGTGCTAGTATGCGATGCGAGAGGGAAGAACAATGTACTAGTTAAGGTAGAAGAAGGAAACCACGTTGGTATAAAAAAAAACAACAACCGTCCAGTTGGAAAATTTCGGCTCTATCAGCACTGCCAGCTATAGCCGGCAGCATTAATCAGCGTATTTTGACAGCGTATTCACACATTCGATGGTTGAACCAAAAAAAAAAAAAAAAAAACAACCTATGATAAAGTTCTGATTGGCTTCATATTTATATAAAGGGTACAAAGAAGGACATATTCATAAAAGACAGGAACTGAAGATGTGCTGCCACAATAAAGTTACCCTAGAGCCACATGTGGTTGCCAGCTCACCGATCTCTATTAGGCCCCTTTCACACTGGGGCGTTTTTCATGCGGTTTAGCGCTAATATTAGCGCTATTATACCGCATGAAAAAATCATGCCCTTTAGCCTTCAATGTGAAAGCCCGAAGGCTTTCACACTGAAGCGGTGCGCTAGCAGGACCGCTCCAAAAGTCCTGCTAGCCGCTTCTTTACAGCGGTAAAGGAGCGGTGTGTTCACCGCTCCTTTACCGCGGTCTCCCATTGAAATCAATGGGACAGCGCGGTAATACCGCCCGCAAACCGCGGCAATAGCCGCGGTTTGCGGGCGGTATTAACCCTTTTTCGGCCGCTAGCGGGGGTTAAATTCACCCCCCTAGCGACCGCATACCGCGTAAGAACGACGGTATAGCAGCGCTGAAAATCGCGCTGCTATACCGCCACCGCTCCTGCCCGCCCCAGTGTGAAAGGGGCCTTAAGGGTTCAGTAGCTGTACTGTAGTACTGCCTCAAAGGCCATCATGCTAATGTGGGAAAGAACACTGGCGACTCCTGTAGCGTGTAATCTGAACAGTCTGGTTTCTTCAGAAAATGGTTAAAAAAAATGTAGTGAACACTGATGATATCTACCGAGCATGCCTTAATTTTTACTAAATCAGCCCTTACTCTGAAGGCTGGTCTGCATTGACCAACAGGGACGCAGGACTTTCAGAGGGCGGGTCCAAGTCACTGTACACCATCCAATCATAGGCAGGCACAGCAAGACAGACAAAGACAAGAAACAATCCCACCAGCAGCAAAACAAGAAAAGAAGGAAGACAAAGACCAAAAGAGAAGACAGAAAACTCACATGCAATTAGACAGTAGACAAATAGCAGCAAACACACAGCTGTACAATATGATATTGCTTTTGTTTATAAAACACTAAGGAAGAATGTGCTTAAAGTGATGTATTATCAGCGAGTACAGGGATTGTATCCAAGAGTCAAAAGACATGAATTATCCCAAATTCCGTAATGTGCAATAAAAACTTAAGTATACCTCATGGCAGCACCCAAAATGACACCAGCCCAAAAAACGCATTTATAGGGTTATTCCACGAAAAAACAGACTTGGAAGGAAAAATTGTCTCCACTAACTTAAAGGGGAACTTACTCATAAAATAAATTAAGTCTTGCTAGAGGACTTCAGGCTGGCCCCTTTTGCAAGTATAGCTGTGTAAAAGATAAAAAAATAAGTGTCTATGCCGTTCCTTCAGACCCCTGTGCCATGACCGGCGGCTCCCGCGCGCTCGCACGTGAGTGATGTCATTGGGGCTCCGGCCAGCCACAAGCAAGATGGGTGAAGATGGAAGCTGCCTCCAGCGATTTCATTGCATCACTCGAAGGCTTCGTTTTCAGACAAGTTTCACATAATGTGCTAGTATGCGATGCGAGAGGGAAGAACAATGTACTAGTTAAGGTGGAAGAAGGAAACCACGTTCGTATAAAAAAAAAAAAAAAATACCTTGGGCCTCAAAACAACCTTACCCCTATATAACACTAGGAAAGGCTAGGTGAAACATATCAGAAGACAAGAGATGGAAATACAGCACACCGGAAACCCAGTCATTATATACAGTATCTCACTCCTTCTGGGACGACAGCCATGCAGACCAATTTGATGCAGTGTACGGTATATGGACTGAGCACTGACAGGCTGATCCCCCACCCCTTCAACCTCTACAGAAATGTTGGCAGCACTCATACGTCCATTTCCCAAAGACAACCTCTGGATATGACACTGAGCACGTGCACTCAACTTCTTTGGTCAACCATGCCTGTTCTGATTGGAACCTGCCCTGTTAAACCGCTGAATGGTCTTGGCCACTGTGCTGCAGCTCAGTTTCAGGGTCTTGCAAACTTATTATAGCCTAGACCAGGGGTGCCCGCAACCTCCTGTTCTGGGATGGAAAAAAATAGAAAAGAATACTGTTATTAAAGGTAAGTTTATTACTAAAAGCAAAGTGTATATTTGGGCATATATCTGTTCTGCAGTGGTTACTGGGCTGCTTTCAAACTGATCCGCAGGTGCAGAGCAGTGCACCTGCAGGTTACCTGCACTGAGCCATAGACTTCTATTACCTGCGAGTTTTGTGTGCTTTCTGAAAGTGCACCACACCTATAGGATATAATAGAAGTCTATGGCAAAGTGCAGCTAACCCGCAGGAAAGCCACAGATGAACTGTGCTGCACCCGCGGTGCGGGTAAACAACAGTGCATCAGTGTGAAAGCAGCCTTTAGGCCCCTTTCACACGGTCAGTCCGACCCAACCAGGCCCTCCATTCACCTTTAAGGAGTGGTAGATGTAAATGGACTAGTGTCCATTTACAAACGCCTACCTCCAATCCAATCCTCAAAAAAGAGTAGAGTGGGCTGCCATCCACCCGCTCCGCTTATTGTGTCCCGCGACCGGTGTCAGAGAACTCACCTTCCTGACATGTTTGTCGCCTTGGTGCGCGCCAATGCACGCTGATGTGTGCTTTCCGGTGCGCGCTGTTGTGCATGCTCCTGTGCACGCTGGTTCACGTCCCGGACTGCGGCCGCGCGCGCCTGTGTGCGTGGGTGCATGTGCGCGCTCGCACGTGCGCCGATGCGCGCCAAACAGTCCATTTAAACCCCTGGAATACTTCAGACCGGTGCTGTCTGATCTGCAGCTCCCTGTGTACCCTGCCCCTGCTATTTGCCTGAACCTTGACCTTCTGACCACCCGGCTTGTTACTTGGACTTCTCCTGCCTTCCGCCTGCATCTGACCACGGCTTGCCTTTGACCCTGAACCTGCCTGCTCCTCTCTACCACGTTGTCCGACTGTTGCCAACCTTGCCTGTTACTTGACCATTCTTCCCTGCACCTGCTCAGCTTAACTCTCCATTATACCTGCCTATCTGCCTGCAGCTTGTGTGGTTCATCTTCCCTTCTGCATCCCGATCCTGAGCCGTCTTCCAGCAACTACTCACCAGGCTCTCTTACCCTTCCGCACTCCTGTGCCTCCTGTCTGCACTACCAGGGGCCGCAAATCGGATCCGTACGGGGGGATCTTCCTCTGCTCCATTGGGCTCATCGATCAGGTACGTGCAAGCCTGACAGACGGTTACCAAGTCACTTAAGTGGCCCTTGTTCTTCAAAAGATTGGGCACCCCTAGCCTAGGCCATCTTTATGTGGAGCAACAATTCTTTTTTTCAGATCCTCAGAGTTCTTTGCCATGAGGTGCCATGTTGAACTTTCAGTGACCAGTATGGGAGAGTGAGAGTAATACCAAATTTAACACACCTGCTCCCTTGTAACACTAACGATTCACATGACACCGGGGAGGGAAAAATGGCTAATTGGGCCCAATTTGGACATTTTCACTTAGGGGTGTACTCACGTTTGTTTCCAGTGGTTTAGACATTAATGGCTGTATGTTGAGTTATTTTGAGGGGACAGCAAATTTACACTGTTAAACAAGCTGTACACTCACTACTTTACATTATAGCAAAGTGTAATTTTGTGACATACAGTGGAACCTCGGATTGCGGTTAACAAGCGTTTCGCAATACGAGCAGGATTCAAGCCACAGCGGGGTGTAGTACCGCGTTTGGCCTGAGGTGGGCCAAACCGTCGCCGTTCGGAAATGCTCGTAAAGAGCTGTCCTCGGAAGAGAGAGAGAGAGAGAGAGAGAGAGAGACCGTATCTTTACCTCTATATAGTGGCTAGGTTCCGGTGTGCAGCACTTTGTCTTCTGATTAGTTTCAGCTAGCCTGGATGAGCTTGTTTAACGCCAGCACCAGTTCTATGTTTTGCAGTGCTTTGAGCGGCTCTCCAAATCTTCGTATATGGCTCACTAGACAGGGCTCTTTACAGGAGAAAGTTGCTAACCTGCTTTGCAGAGGGGATGTCAATGAGACAGGCAACCTAGTGAATGAGTGTAGACTTGGGAATATTTGACAGTTTCAAAGGTGGTTTGAGTTCTCATGGGGTCAATGGGAAGCAATGTGTGCATCACCCAGCACAACGGCTTTCACCAAGTAGGGAGAGGCAAATGGTCTCTTTAAAGCATAGCTAGGAACAAGATCTGACCCTTGATGGTACTTAAGGCCAAACGCAGATCCACACTAGATTGCAGAAAAAGGCCGGATTTGTTGCAGGAGAAGTAATCCAAGGGCAGCTACATAAACCATGGTCTAAGAATCTAAAATCCTGTAATGTAATAAGAAATCATTTTTTTCTGGACTTCCGCTGTAAGCCTAAGCTCCCATCTGCAAACAGTCACACTGAGGTAGACAGGTAATCAGGGAAGGTGGTGCCATTTATAGAATACTCCTAGGCCTGTCTAAGTAGCTTTAGGAACACCGTCTCCTAACAACCAGTCTATCAAACAGCTAATCCCGGACAAGCACTAATGCCGCGTACACACGATCATTTTTCCCGTCGGGAAAAATTAAATTTTTTCTTTTGGACGAGAAAAACGATCGTCTGTGGGCTTTTTGTCATTTTTCCCGATGGGAAAAACTGCATTAATCACGACGAGAAAAATTAGAACATGCTCTAATTTTTCTCGTCGTGATTCCCGTCATTGTTTTCCGCGGCAGTTTTCCCATAGGGAAACATTGCCGGGGAGCCCACACACGGTCGTTTTTTTCGACCAAGAAAAAAAATGTAATTTAAAAACGGCCGTGTGTAGGGGAACAAGCTGTTCCTCGTTTTTCACGTCGACTTTCTCAACGGAGTTTTCACCGTCGAAAAAAAACGATCGTGTGTACACGGCATCAGACTTCCAAAAATCTCCAGTTTTTGCAGAGGTGTGAGTTAAGGACTGGAATTAATGGTTCTTTATGGAAATGCTATTTATAGGATTTCATCATAGTCCTGAGACAGTTGTGACAGAACACATATAATAACTTGCTTTAATATTGCATTCGATGACCTTGGGGCAAGTCAACAAAACTGTATAGAGTATGTGTGGGTGTAGGACTGATATGAACAACAACAACAAAAAAAAAAAAAAACATTTTGTCATTTGAAAAAAATAACAAAAAAAATGTCCCTTTAAGACGTATGGGCGGAAGTGACGTTTTGACGGCGCTTTCGCCCTGCTATGGTATGGAGATGGGTGGGGTCCATCTTGCCCTCGGTCATATCCATACCCAACAGGACACAAGACCCGATCGCCTCCTCCGCTACCGACGGCTCCGGTAAGCGGCGGAGGGCATGGGAGAGCGGCGGGCCCTCTCCGGTGATCTTGCAGCGAATCTGCTGCAGAGACCACCAGTATTGTAAACAGGACCGCCCACTGAAAAGATGGATACCTCGGTTGTGGCAGCAGCTGCTGCCGTTACCGAGATATCTATCTTTAAAGTGCCGTCGTATATGTACAGGAGCCGTTCCTTAAGTGGTTAAAAGCTCCTCTTGGACAGATAAATTCATTTTCTATATACAGTGTTTTATAATGTAAATACTATATAAAGCTATAGTGGCATACTTTCAGGAGCGACAATATACAAGGCAAATGTGTTTCAAACAAATCATTACAATTCGAATTAGGTTTAAGGATTACAGAATACCTTAGAAAGTTCTCTTCAGTACCAGGAGCTACAGAAGCAGTGGCAGAAGGCGAGTCTGAAAAAACATCCACCAGGAGGTTTCCGGCGCTGGGTGCTGCTGATCCTGTTATAGGGGCACTCCGCAAACCAAGGAGATCAGCAGATGGCGATGGAGTAGACTGTGAAAACAAAGCCCATGGTGAAACAGGTTTTAGAAAGCTTTTAACATTCTACTGGATGGATACCTGTACTGAGGGAAATATATGGATCTTCATAGTTCTTCATAGACTGAGACTCATAATTACTAAACCAATTAGATCACTACGACAGCAAAGCAATAACAACCTCTATTATATTAAGTGTATGTTCCCTTTAAAGCGGAGCTCGGCTGTAAAAATAATATTAAAAGCCAGCAGCTACAAATACTGCAGCTGCTGACTTTTAATAAAATGGACACTTACCTGTCCTGGAGTCCAGCGACGTCGGCAGCAAAAGACGAGCAATCACTCGTCTCTCGGCTGCCCCAGCCTCCATCATCAGTGAGGGAATCAGGAAGTGAAGCTTTGCGGCTTCACTGCCCGGTTCCCTACTGTGCATGCACGAGTTGCGCTGCGCCGTCCTCACTTGTCCCCGCTGTGTTCTGGGAGCCGAGTGTTTCCCAGAACACAACGGAGGGGGGAAGGAATCCGATGAACGGAAGTTCCACTTTAGGGTGGAGATCCACTATAAACAAATTAAAGTGCAGAACTGCAAAAGAAACATCCAATGTTTTGTCAATATACATTATATACAGGTACAGTACTGTGAAAAAGTATTTGCCCCCTTCCCGATTTTTTTTTGCATATTTGTCACACTTAAAAGAGAAGTCTGTTTTTTTTTTTTTCTTGTTTTTTTTTGCTATTCATACTTACCTCGTGGATGCAGCATCAGACTGATGCTGCATCTGTCCCCTTGCGTCTCTGCACTGAGAACCGAGCCACCGAACATCGCCGATGGCTCGGTTCTCATTCCTCCTCGAGCAGAGCGATGCTGACTGTCAGTCAGCATCGCTTCTGCTCTACTTCTCCGTGCTCATTGGAGCGCTGAGCCGTGGAGTTGCGGGGAGCGGCAGTCTCAGCGGCTCACTGAGACTGCCATCAATCAAGGCAGCTGGCAGATCCAGACTTGGAAGGCGGGATGACGTGCTGCCCCGACTGATGGCAGTGACGTCAGCGGAGAGCGGACTTCAGACCGCTCTCCGCTGAAAACAGGTCATAGGAGTGCAAAACGAATTGCACTCCTGTGACCCAGAGGAGAAGCCTGGCCTAAAAAGCTCAGGCTGGACTTCTACTTTATATAATTCGGATCAAACACATTTTATTACACAAAGACAACACTCAAATACAAAATGCCGTTTTTAAATGATGTTTTAATTTATTAAGGGACAAAAGATGTTCAAACCTGCCTGGCCCTATGTGAAAAAGTAATCACCCGCTAAACCTAGAAAACTGGTGCTGCCACCCTTGGCAGGTATAACTGCAATCAAGCATTTTCGATAACTGGCAATAAGTCTTTCACATCACTTTGGAGGAATTTTGGCCCACTATTTGCAGAACTGTTTTAATTCAGCTACTTTGGAGAGTTTTTTTTAGCATGAACAGCCTTGTTTAAGGTCATGCCCCAGAATCTTAATCAGATTTAAGTCCAGACTTTGACGAAGTCATCCCAAAACCTTCTTTGAGGGATTCAGAGGTAGACTTTCTGGTATTTCTCGGATCACTGTCATGCTGCATAACCCAAGCGCGCTTGAGCTGAAGTTCACAAACTGATGGGCAGACATTCTCCATCAAGATTTTCTGGTAAAATGCAGAATTGATGGTTCCATCAATTATGGCAAGTCTTCCAGGTCATGAAGCTGCAAAGCTTCATTTGTTTATGAAATGCTGTTAGTTTTACACCAGATGTAACGGGACGCACACCTTCCAAAAAGTTCAACTTTTGTTTCCTCAGTCCACACAATATTTGCTAAAAAGTTTTGGGGATAATCCAGATGTATTTTCTTGGCCAATGTGAGACAAGCCTTTGTGTTCTTTTGGTCAGCAGTGGCTTTCACCTTGGAACTCTCCAATTAATGCCATTTACTTTTTCATCTAGGGCCAGGCAGGTTTGGACAGCTTTTCTTCTCTTAATAAATGAAATCATCATTTAAAAACTGCATTTAGTATTTACTCAGGTTATCATGGTGTAATATTATTTTTTTTTGATGATCTGAATCATTTAAATGTGATAAATATGCAAAAAAAGAAAAAAAAAATCAGGAAGGGGCCAAATAATTATCACTTTTGTATACTTCTCAGTTTGTAAAATACAATGTTCATCTCACTGTACTTATACAGTTATCCATACAAGTTAAAAGAACTTACTGCAGTGCTGGGTGTGGCTTCCACTCCACCGTTAATCTCAGTGTTCGGATCCTTCTTTCCTTCTTCTAACTCACTAACTGCGCCTGGTCCTTTCTTCTTCTTCAACTTGGCCAGAATAGAGGACTCCCGTTCAGGGAAAGGTGGCATCTCCTCCAGCACTGTAGCCTAGACATACAGGCACACAATAGCAACAGTCTAAAATTACTTTAGTGAAAAAGATTTGAAGGAGAGTAAGCACGTTGGTTGAATTACATGTAGCAATCGGATTTTAACCTTTATTTTGTTGTACAGATACAAAAAAAATAAAAAAATTCTAGGGTAAAAACATCCAGGAGCAACAGGGGAATTTCCAATTAAAAAGGAACACAATTATTCAAAATACAGCATAAAAACCACTGTACAAGGCTTGCTGTACCATATATGAACAAAGTTATTTATCTGTGCTAGGCTTTATGCCACAGATCTAAAAAATGTGATGGCACAATATGCCTGGTTAGCTGCCATCCTACATTTAAACTAAAGCTGCACAATTCTGGCTAAAATGAGAATCACAATTTTTTTTACTTAGAATAAAGATCTCAATTCTCTCACGATTCTCGCGGCGTAACATCTTTCACGTTATACAAAACAATTGGGCTAACTTTACTGTTTAGTTTTTTTTAATTCATTAACCACTTGCTGAGTTATACTGCGGCAGCATGGCTCGGCTGGGCGAAACGACGCTATGTTACGTCGCTTCACCCTGTGGCCACTAGGGGTGGAGCCGATGGGAGTGCCCGCGATTGCTCGTGACACAGTGAGAATCGGGATCTGTGTGTGTAAAACACACAGATCCTGGTTCTCTCGGGGGAGAAATTACTGATCTGTAATTTCCCCTAGTAAGTCCCATCCCCCCTTCAGTTAGAACATGCAGATGAAACACATTTAACACCTTGATCGCCCCTAGTGTTAACCCCTTCCCTGCCAGTGACATTTTTACAGTAATCAGTGCATTTTTATAGCACTAATCGCTGTAAAATTGTCAATGGTCCCAAAAATGTGTCAAAAGTTTCTGATGTGTCTGCCATATCATCGCAGTCCCGATAAAAATCGCTGATCGTCGCCATTACTAGTAAAAAAAATAATAATAATAAAAATGCCATAAATCTATCCCCTATTTTGTAGACGCTATAACTTTTGCGCAAACCAATCAATATACGCTTATTGCGATTTATTTTTTACCAAAAATATGTAGAATACATAACGGCCTAAACTAAGGAAAACATTTTTTTTTTTAAATGTGGGATATTTTTTATAGCAAAAAGTAAAAGATGGTGTTTTTTTCCAAAATTGTCGCTGTTATTTTGTTTATAGCGCAAAAAAGAAAAACCGCAGAGGTGATCAAATACCACCAAAAGCTCTATTTGTGGGGAAAAAAAGGATGCAAATTGTTTGGGTACAGCAGGGCATTGCCAAATTGTAAAAAGTGCTCTGGTCAGGAACGGGGTAAAATCTTCCGGGGCTAAAGCGGTTAAAGTGCATTTCTTTCCAAAAAAAATGCATTTAAAAAGACCGCTGCGCAAATACAGTGTGACATAAAATAAATAAATACATATATATATGTGTGTGTGTGTGTGTGTGTGTTTGGGGGTTCTAAGTAATTTTCTAGCAAAAAATAATGATTTTGACTTAAAACCAACAAATGTCAGAAAAAGGTTTAGTCTAAGTGGTTAAACTTTCCTTATTTACACACCGAAGTTCATTCCTTTAATTTAAAGGACAAATTGCTACAATGTTTATACCAGCTGAAGGAATGTTGTGATACTTGGCAGTCTGCCTTTTTTTGTTTTTTGTTAGCTGCCGGTGTACTGCCGAGCATTGCCCCCCAGCGGATTCTGCCCGCTCTGTACTGCGCAGGCGCGGCGCTTTTTCCGCAAATAGCCGAACATGTAGAGCTGAGAGTCAGCTCTACATGGCGCCTGCACACACCAAATTGTGCTACACTGCTGACATCCAGGCTCTTTCTTTACCATCCCCGTGGACATGGAGGATGTTAAAAAAAGAGCCAGGAGGCCGAGCGAGCGTAGCGAGCCGTCCGAGCGAAGCGAGGACGTGAGGCCGACTGGCCACTTACATCTAGGTCCACGCAGGCGCCATGTAGAGCTGACTCTCAGCTCTACACGTTTGGCTATTTTCGGAAGCTCATTGACGTTCGTACTGCGCAAGCGCCGTGCCTGCGCAGTACAGTTGGGGGCAGAATCCGCCGGGGGGACGTTTGTTGGCAGATCACCGGCTTCAGCAGAGAATTCTCTGCACAGAAAAATAAATAAAATCGGGAAAATGCTTTATCAAGATCGCAAGGGAAAAAAAAAATCACGATAACGATTCAGAACGATTAATTGTGCAGCTTTAATTAAAACATCTTGTTCCTTTTGAAACACAACTTCAGAGTGGCAATACAATTAAAATGGTCCAAGCTCATATTTACTTAAAGTGTTACTAAACCCACAACAGTAAAATCAGTCTGTATATGCAGTGAGGCTGGGTTCACACTGGTCCGACAAACGCTCCGAGATTGGGAGCTCATGTCGCATGACGTGTGAAAATCAATGTTTCCCTATGGGAGCCGTCTTAACTGGTCCAACACATGTCGGTCCGACTTTGAAAATGCTCCAGCACTACTTTGGTCCGACTTTGATCCTACTTCAGACCATTGAATATCATTGAAGTCGGATCAAAGTAGGATCCTTGTCCTAACCATCCGACTTTTGACATCCAACATGGTGATTACAGCAGCAGTAAAATGAATTTATCTCACACTGGGATTGTTTTGATTGCTCAAAGAACAAGTCAGACTATCATAATGTTGGATCAAAGTAGTATCCTGTTCATTCAAGTCAAATGGATGTAGGACCAATGTAGGACTGATGTCGCAGAGCAAAGTAGGATGAAAGTCGTATGACTGTCGTGTAGTATCAGTGTGAACGCAGCCTTATGCTCACTGGGGAACCCAATAGGTTAATCCTCTGCATTGTGTAAAAAGGCTGTTTGGATCATGTCTTTATCTGATACTCCCCTTCTTTAACTATCCCTAATCCATCTCCTGATAGTGCAGAGCCCTAGGAGGCACTCTGCACATGCTCAGTTTGGTGTGTATTGCTAGAGCATTTTTTTTTTTTGGGAGGGTGCATGTGATCAGCACAGGGCCAATGGGCACTGTTCAGACAGACAGTCAGGGGTCATGCAGCCTCATAGGACAGTCAGGAGAAAAAAAAACTCTTTTAAGCTTTAACCGGTGCTTGGCTGGACACTGATAAAAGTCACTGCTATATACTAGTGATGAGAAAAGATATTTAGCAGTTAATATTTACTAAAAATATTGCGTTTCCATGTTCTGTGGGAGACCAGATATAGTGACTGCAGGGTCAGGGTTCAGTAACACTTGAAATGGATTAATTTGGTCAGTCTAGTTACAGGGGTGTCAAACTCAATTTCATCGAGGGCCGCATTAGCATTATGATTGCCCTCAAAAGGGACGGTTTTATCTGTAAGATTAGATGTCCAGCGCATCCCCTCCCCTTACATTAGATGTGAAGAGCCACGCCACCATCAGAAGTTGAGTCCCCTACTCTCCCTTACATCACAGTGCACCCCCCTTTCCTTATGCTGCTGCTGGGAAGAAGCTGGATGCATTGCTTGAAAGCAGAAAGTAGGGGTCTGGAGGAGGACCAGAGGAGGGCTGGAGCTCTCCTGCAGCTGCAGGAGAGGTGCGAGGGCCACATGAAATGGCCTGGAGGGCCGGATTTGGCCCGCGGGCCTCGTGTTTGACACCTGTGGTCTAGTATAAAGGAGTTAAATACAGTACACATAATGTAAGATAAATATTAAATTTCCTTACTATATAAAATAGCCATAGAGGCGATGAAAAAGTGAGACCATCTTACAGTAGGTTTTACGGTCATACCATTTATGGGCTAACTAAATAAATTGCACTGTAAGCTTTCAAGACACACTGGCCACTTCTTCAGGCAATATGAATGGATGCAACCATCTTGCAACAAATAAAAAAATTGGGTGTCATGTGTCCCTATAAGAGACTAAACATAGCTGGCTTATGGAATAGTTACTTGAGTCCCTTTCAAGCTGAACTTTCCAAAGATGCCAGCCTAACTTAGCAGAAGGATATTCTGATAACTGCTTAACAGAAAAATAGGATTTTTTACTCACCGTAAAATCCTTTTCTCTGAGTCCATGGACCGACACAGCTTCTCTATTGACAAAGTGGGTATTATCCGTTAATTAGGAGTGACTAGGCAGAAAAACTTGTAAAAAGTGTTGCATCACACCTTCTACAGTACCGCCCAGGGGGCGGACCCTCTGGGTATACCCTCGCAGTCTGCACATCGCAGATCAGTTCGTCAAAAAGCAGTACAAACTTAAAAGGAGGGGTGGGTGCTGTGTCGGTCCATGGACTCAGAGAAAAGGATTTTACGGTGAGTAAAAAATCCTATTTACTCTTTCGTCCATGGACCGACACAGCTTCTCTATTGACAAAGTGGGACGTCCCAAAGCAGTGTCAGAGAAAAAACGAGGGGTGGTAACAGCATAAAAACAAACTTCACCCCAAAACACAAAACAGCACTCCTCCAACGGAGGAGTTGCAACTCTAAACAGCCGCCTGCAAAACCTTGCGGCCGAAAGAGGCATCCGAAGATGCACCTACATCAACTTTGTATTATTTTGTGAAAGTGTGAGCGGACGACCAAGTCGCCGCTTTACATAATTGGGAAACAGACGCTTGATGTCGGAAAGCCCAAGAGGCACCTATTGCCCTGGTCGAATGCGCCGTGACAGGAAAGGGGGGCGCCTGACCCTTTAAGGCGTAAGCCTGGATTACTATCTGTCGGATCCACATAGAGATGGTGGCCGATGAGACTGCTTGGCCCTTCTTGGGACCAGCCACCGAAACAAACAGTGAGTCTGACTTCCGGAACAGGGAAGTAGCAGATATGTATACTCTCAAAGCTCGGACAACGTCCAAGGAATGCAACGCCGACTCCTTAGGATTCGACGGCTGAGGACACAAGGATGGAAGTACAATGTCTTCGTTGAGATGAAAAGCCGAAACGACTTTCGGAAGAAAGGAAGGCTGCGGCCGCAGCACCACCTTATCCTTGTGGAAAATCAAATAGGGAGCCTTGCAGGACAGGGCTGCCAGCTCAGAGACTCGTCTAACTGACGTAACAGCCACCAAAAAGACCACCTTCCGAGAAAGTGTCAACAGGGGAATATCTCTAATATTCTCAAACGGTGCCTTCTGAAGCACCGAGAGGACCAGGTTCAAGTCCCACGGAGGTAACGGGGGCCGGACCGGAGGGGCCACATGTCGAACCCCCTGCACAAATGTACTCACGAGAGAGTGAGTCACCAGGGGTCGCTGAAAAAAGACAGCCAGGGCAGATATCTGTCCCTTAATCGTACTTAGGGCAAGCCTTTGGTCTACCCCATGCTGTAAAAACAGCAGGATTCTGGAAACCAAATAGGTACGCGGATGCCATTTCATTTCCTCACACATGGAGATGTAGGCCCTCCAAGTGCGGTGATAGACCTTCCTAGAGGACGGTTTCCGAGCACTTCTCATAGTAGAGATTACTGAGTCTGACAGGCCCCGGTCTCTCAGTACCTGGTTCTCAATAGCCATGCCGTTAAAGCCAATGACTGTAAAGCAGGATGGAATATGGGACCTTGCGATAGCAGGTCCTTCCGTAGTGGTAGGCGCCAGGGGACGTCTGCTACCAGACGTACTAGATCGGCGTACCAAGGACGCTGAGGCCAATCTGGAGCGATTAGGATCATTGGAATTCCCTCTGCCTCCACTCTGCGGAGCAGAAGAGGAAGAAGCCTTAAGGGAGGGAAGGCATAGATTAGCCGATACTGCCCCCACGATGCTACCAACGCGTCCGTTGCGTCTGCCCATGGGTCTCTTGACCGGGCCACAAACCTCAATACCTTCCGATTGAGTCGGGAAGCCAGAAGATCTACGTCTGGTGTGCCCCATCTTTGGCAGAGGAGTTGGAACACCTCCGGGTGTAAGGACCATTCTCCCTGGTCCAGCATCTGGCGGCTCAGGTAGTCCGCCTGCCAGTTTTCCACACCCGGAATGTACACGGCCGACAGTGCCGGTACGCTCCTCTCTGCCCACTTCAGGATGCGAGCGATCTCCGATGCTGCAGCTGAGCTTCTTGTTCCTCCTTGATGATTGACATATGCCACTGCTGTGGCGTTGTCTGACTGGATCCTGACTGGACGCCCTTGCAGTCTCTGAGACCATTTGAAGAGGCACAGCTTGATCGCCCGGATCTCCAGGACATTGATCGGCAGGAGGGCTTCCTCTGGGGTCCAGCGACCTTGCGCCGACTGGACACCCCAGACTCCCCCCCAACCTGTAAGGCTGGCGTCCGTCGTGATCACTATCCAGTAAACCGGAAGAAATGACTTCCCGGCCATTAGAGCCGGTGCTGTCAGCCACCATACCAGGGATCTCCTGACTAGGTGGCTCACTCGGATTTGATAATCCAGAGATGAAGGGCATCTGTTCCATCTGGACAGAACTTCCTTCTGTAACACTCGAGTGTGGTATTGAGCATATGGGACCGCCTCAAAGGAGGCTACCATGAGGCCCAACACTCGCATGCAAAAACGGAGTGACGACCAATTCCTGGAAGTCAGCTGCCGTACTGCAGCCCGGAGGGTCTGCAACTTCTCCACCGGGAGGAATACCTTTGCCTCTGAGGAATCCAGAAGCAACCCCAGGTACACTAGGCGTTGAGTGGGCACCAATACTGACTTTTGCGTGTTTAGTATCCAACCACAGTCTCGAAGAGTCTGACAGGTAATGGACACGCTTACCTCTAATTCTGAGCTTGAAGGGGCCTTCAGCAGAAGGTCGTCCAAGTAACCTGTGATAGCGATACCCCGCTGTCTTAGAAGTGCCAGAATCGGAGCGAGCACCTTGGTGAACGTCCTGGGTGCTGAGGCAAGGCCAAAGGGGAGGGCCACAAACTGGTAGTGGTTCTTCCCGATAGCAAATCGCAGAAACCTCTGGTGTCTGGAGTATATGGGGACATGCAGGTATGCGTCCTTGATGTCCAAGGAGGCCAGAAAGTCCCCCGGATGGAGAGCCGTGACTACGGATCGAACCGACTCCATCCGAAATCTTTGTACCTTCACAAAGCAATTGAGGGCTCTGAGATCCAAGATTGGACGAACCCCCTCCTTCTTTGGCACAATGAACAGATTTTAATAAAAACCCTGACCCCGTTCCTGTTCTGGAACTGGAATAACTACCCCGCGTTCCAGTAGACCCTGGACCGCCCCATACAGGGCCTCCCGACGGGTCGGTAGTAGCTGGAGATTGGAGGTGATGAATCTGTCTGGTGGACAAGAGAGAAATTCTATCTTGTAGCCTGAGCAGATTACTTCGCAAACCCACCTGTCGGAGACTAGAGCAGTCCACTGAGTCGCGAATTTGCGAAGACGTCCCCCCACCCGAGAGCTGGGTGGGGGCGGACCTTCATGTGGACGCAGATTTGTCCGCAGGCTTGTTGGGTCTGCGGGACCAAGGACGCTTTTGTCCTTGGGCAGGCGCTTTATCGGCCTGGGGTCTTTTCCCTGTCGCCTTAAGGGGGCGAAAAAACCGCTTACGTGCAGTAAAGGAGGGCCCTTGCCCTTGGCGTGGTCCCTTACCCTTGCTAGTTTGGGGAAGCAAAGTGCTTTTACCTCCTGTGGCATCCTTGATGATGTCATCCAGAGAAGCCCCAAAAAGTCTGTCGCCCTTAAAAGGCAGATCCAATAGGGCTTTCTTGGAAGTCTGGTCCGCAGACCAGCCCTTTAGCCAGATCAGGCGGCGTATTGCTACTGCATAAACCGAAGCTCTTGACAGCAGGGGAATAGTATCCATGTCTGACTCGCAGACAAACTTAAGGCCCTGGACCAACTGGTCGGCCAAAGTTATCTCATTAGGAGGAGCATCTCGCTCCTTTAACCCCTGGAGTAGCAATTTTGCCCATTCAGTAAGTGTCTGAGACACTAGGGCCCCCGCCAATGCCGGGCGTACTGCCGAGCCTACCACTGAGTATAGGTAGCGAGCGCTTCAGCCTTCTTATCCACAGGGTCCTTGAAAACAGGAGCCCCTTCTACTGGAATAGTGGTGGCTCTATTAAGTCTGGACACCGAAGGGTCCACTATAGGGGGAGAGGTCCATATCTTCAGAAAACTCTCCTCAAAGGGGTACCGTACTGCAAACCTCTTTGGGGCTGTAAAGACCCTCAGTGGGTTCTCCCATTCCTTGTATAAGAGTTTGTCAAAATAAGACACACAAGGGAACACCTTAGCAGTGCGGGCAGGTTTACGAAACCCAAAGGGGACTGGAGTATCTGCTACTTCTTCAGTCCTTTCCAACTTTAGTGTATCCCGCACTGCAGTAATAAGGTCAGATACCAAAGCCGTCTCGCGTACTGACCTGGACTTGGAGTCCTCCTCACTGTCCGATCGGTCACGGTCTGCAGTCTCTGATGCATCAGAATCTGGGCCATGAGCCGTAGCTGGACCTGGTTCTGCATCAGAAATATCCCCAGAAGATTGCAGGGGACGGGGGCGTTTATTACCCCCTGTATTCCCATGTGCTGCTTCCACCCTGGCAGCAAACGCCTCTAGGATTGCCGACATAGCGTCCATAGACACCTCAGGGACACCAGCTGCTAAATCTGGTGTTTCAGGGGAGAAGACCTCTGGCTCAGATGCCATGCTGACCACACGCTGACACTCACAGGGCTCCAGGCAAGATATCAATAGGCCACCCTCCTGTGCTGCAGAGATGCTGGGTTACCCAGAGGACTCACCACCCTGGATAGGTACTGCTATGCTGCGCCTGTGATGCTGTCCCCTTGCTGCTGTGTCAGTCTGCTTCTTTTATCAGCACTTCCTGTGTGAATTTTCGCGCCAGTGTAATGCACCCTAGAGGCCGGAGGCTCTCGCAAAATGGTTGCCAAAACGTCTGTATGGAAGATAATGTGGGCTCTAAGAAAATGGCCGCCGACAGAAGATAGAGGTCAGGCAGCCATAGCCCACAAAAAGATGGCCGCCGAACGGCAATATCTGCATACAGGGTGGACAAACATGGCCGCCGATCACCTGATAGGGGCCAGTGGGTGTGGCCGAACCACAGGAAGATGGCCGCCAGGCAGTTACAAGAGGCCAAACTTGGCATGGACCACCTCAAAATGGCCACCGACAGCATGGAGACACAGAAACACAGGTAATCAAAAAATGACATTTCTTTTAAATGTTAGTTACAGCCATCCCCGCTCCAGTGGGACCCCCTAGGTGACCCCCAGCACCCAGCAACCTTTAGCTAGAAGCCCAGGGAGGAGGGAAAGGCAGGGAGAGAGGGAAGAAAGGGGCCACAACCACTTACTTGATCTCTCCAGGAATGTCCAGCTAAATCACCCAGCCGAGGCAGGGGAGTTTTACTTACCTATCCTGCATGTATTCTGCTGGAAGACATTCCAAACAGATCATCGTCCGCGCACGGAAGGTGACTGTTGGCCAGGCATGCTGTGATTGGACCCAGAAGGGACGATCATATGTATGCCCTGGAGCATGACGCTCACCGGACAGGCTGCTGCGACTCGGCCGTAAGGTCAGCCGAAGCTGAGCGGTCCGATGCAAGCCTTGGAGCGTAAGCTCACCGGCCAGGCTGCTGCGACTCGGCCGTAAGGTCAGCCGAAGCTGAGCGGTCCGATGCAGGCCCCGGAGCGTAGGCTCACCGGCCACCCGTGGAGCGACGGGCATGTCGTGGAAAACCCAGCGCGTAGCTAGGGTCGGCACACGCTCGATGGCCGAAACTGGGGAGACTACAAGGATCGAGGATCCAGCCTGTCACCCAGTCGGCAGTTGATCGAAGATCGCAGGAAACAACAAATGTAGCAAAAAAAATAAAAATAAAAAAAAAATATATATATATATATATATATATATATCTTTTTTCCCCCGGACCAATGGGCCCGAAGGGAGCCATGTCCTACTCCTTGCTAGACAGAAAAAAACTGATCTGCGATGTGCAGACTGCGAGGGTATACCCAGAGGGTCCGCCCCCTGGGCGGTACTGTAGAAGGTGTGATGCAACACTTTTTACAAGTTTTTCTGCCTAGTCACTCCTAATTAACGGATAATACCCACTTTGTCAATAGAGAAGCTGTGTCGGTCCATGGACGAAAGAGTAATTTAATTTGATGCACATTTACAAACTAACCAACACATGAGATAAATGGCGCCTGCAGGGCCAGCTGTAATAGTACAAACACCACAGCAGGAGATTCATCCATTCATGCTGTGTAGCAAGGATGGGAGAATTAGTTAGACATCTTTATGTGCAAGGCCAGATTAAGAGATGCAGTTAGTAATTAATTTACTGTATATTAGGAAACCTAACTGTAAGCTTATCTTGACAGGCACAAATTTCTAGTGGAAGAACGTTATACCTGCCTTTAGCCGCATCTCGTAGGACCCTTTCACACCAGAGAACCGATTGGGTCCGCCTCTTTCAGGCAGACCTGATCGGAACACCCATTGTTCTCTATGGTGCAGCGGATGTCAGCGGACATGTGTCCACTGACACCTGCCGGTATCCGGTCTGCTAAAAACAAACAGATGGGGATCCGGGCCCCATCCGTTCTGCGGATCAGATGACAGTCGGATGGAAAAGGACAGGAAGTCAGTTTCTATTTGATCGCCCTATAGAGAACAGCGGGCTGCGTCCTTGTCCGCTCTCTGCATAGCAGAGATTTCCTGCTGAGCAGGCGGATCCGCTTGACTAAATCCGCCCCGTCTGAAAGGGGCCTAAACTTATACTTACCTGCAGTATAGTACTATGTACAAGTAGTAAAAGGTGTCCCCCTTTTTCTCAAAAGAAATAGTAAAAAGACAGACACGGAAAGATAGAAAATCTCTGCAAGTTGCAAGAATTTCCAATTGTATTGGGATATTTATGGCCACCTGTACATTAATAAAAAAAAATAAAAAAAATTCTTACAAGGACATCAGTGCTTGCAATAGAGCTGAGTTTCAGGTACTCTACTGCTCTCTGCTGGAGCTCCACATCTGCATTTCTGATTTGACTATCTGAACGTAGCACATCTTGAATAGTGGGTTTGGTTTCTGGGAATAAATTGATGAACTTGATGTAGGTGGAGAGGAGAAGGGCTCGAGTTGACACGCTGCACAAGTGAAACTTTGAATGCAGTAGGTTGAACTGTACCAGTGGGCTGGGGGGGGGAAAGCAGAATTTTAAAGTCAATGCATTTTATTTCATGAACCAGAGAGTACACATTGGGGTTACAAACCGTAAAGGATAAAAAGTAGCTGTTGCTCGTAGGTAAATATCAGGTACTAACTTCCAGTATTTTTATTTTAGCACATGTAGCGGTTTGGCTGGTCAACATGAAAATTTACAGTGGAAATTTACTCTAAACTGATTTATTTATTTTTTTCATGGGAAACTCCACTTTCTTGGGGAAAAAATTATTATAGCGTATACAATTGCAACAATTCATATTGCTATTAAAATGCTTTTCAATCTGCAGCTCTGTAATTTTCTGAAAATGCAGTGCAATAATAGGATTTTTATAACAGCTTACCTGTAAAATCCTTTTCTTGGAGTACATCACGGGACACAGAGCGACATAGTCATAACTATGTGGGTTATATAGATACCTTCAGGTGCTGGCACTGGCAACTTCCAAAACCGGAAGTACCCTCCCCTATATAAGCCCCTCCCATCCGGGAGTACCTCAGTTTTGTAGCAAAGCAATAAGTGTCCCCAAAAGAGGGGTGGGAGCTCTGTGTCCCGTGATGTACTCCAAGAAAAGGATTTTACAGGTAAGCTGTTATAAAAATCCTATTTTCTTTCTCGTACATCACGGGACACAGAGCGACATAGTCATAACTATGTGGGACGTCCCAAAGCAATGCCAAATGAGGGGGGGATACACCATGTATAAGCTGGGCGCCATCAGGCATGAGGATCTTTTGCGGCCTGCAACACACTGCGCCCAAAGGCGACATCCTCCTGACTTCTAACGTCCACCTGGTAGAACCTAGTAAACGTGTGTACTGAAGACCATGTTGCGGCCTTACAGATTTGCGCCAGGGAGGCCTGGTGATGCACTGCCCATGAAGTTCCAACTGCTCTCGTGGAGTGCGCTCTAACTTTGAACGGAGGCGGTCTCCTTCTCAAGCCATAGGCTTGCATTATGACCTGTCGAATCCACTTGGCTAAAGTAGATTTTGACGCTGCCTGACCCTTTCTGGGGCCTTCCGGCAGAATAAACAAAGTATCCTTTCTGCGAATCTGAGCAGTGGCTTTTAGATAAGCTTTAACTGCTCTTACCACATCCAAAGAATGCAATAACTTTTCCTCTACCGAACTAGGTTTGGGGAAAAAGGAAGGAAGAACCACATCTTGGTTCAAATGAAACCTCGATACCACCTTAGGAAGAAAGGCTGGATGAGGACGTAACACTACTCTGTCCTTATGGATAACCAGATATGGCTCTTTACAGGACATGGCGGCTAATTCCGACACTCTTTTAGCCGAACAAATGGCTACTAGAAAAATCAATTTCCTGGTGAGAAGACCAAGGAAATGTGCTGTAATGGTTCAAATGGTTGTTTCTGTAGAACCGACAGAACCAGGTTTAAGTCCCATGGACATATGGGAATATTAACCGGAGGGCTAATACGCATCACTCCTTGTATAAAAGCTCTGACTAGTGAATGCGAAGCCAAGGGCCTTTGAAAAAATATTGACAAGGCCGAAATCTGACCCTTGATAGTACTCAAGGCAAGCTTCCTATCTACAGCCCACTGTAGGAAGTCTAGAATCCTACCTATTACGTATTTACGTGGATGCCATTTCTTGGCCTCACACCAGGCGATGTACGCCTTCCAGATTCTATAGTAGATCTGCCTGGATACCGGCTTCCTGGCATTGATCATGGTAGATACCACAGGATTAGAGAGACCTCTCTTTTTTAGAATGTGGGCTTCAATAGCCAGGCCGTCAAACCTAGGGCTGGTAAGGAAGGGTGGTATATCGGTCCTTGCGAAAGCAGGTCCGGACGATGTGGGAGAGTCCAAGGACTCCCCACAGACATTTTTACAATCTCCGCGTACCATACTCTTCGGGGCCACGCTGGAGCCACCAGAATCACTGGTTTCTTTTCTACCCTGATTCTGCGGAGTAATCGAGGTAACAATTGTGGCGGTGGGAATGCATATATCAGCTCGAACTGATCCCAAGGGAACACTAGGGCATCCGAGCCGCAAGCTAGGGGATCCCTTGTCCGAGAGACAAACCTGTCCACCTTTGCGTTGAATCTGGATGCTAGCAGATCTACATCCGGTGTTCCCCACCGCTGACATATTGTCCGAAAAACCTCGGGGTGAAGGGACCATTCCCCTGGGCATAATTGTTGGCGACTTAGAAAGTCCGCCTTCCAATTCTCCACCCCTGGAATGAATACCGCGGATATGGCTGGGACATATCTTTCTGCCCATTTCAAGATGTAATTTACTTCCCTCTGGGCTGCACGACTCCTGGTGCCACCCTGATAATTGATATATGCCACTACCGTGGCATTGTCTGATTGAATTCTGACAGGGGACCCTTGGAGTTTGGATGTCCATGCTACTAGGGCATACCGGGCTGCTCGTATCTCTAAGAGATTGATGGGCAGGGCCTTTTCTGCATCTGACCATCTGCCCTGGAGAGACCATTGCTCCAGTACTGCTCCCCAGCCTATAAGGCTGGCATCTGTAGTGACCACCTTCCAAGAAATCGGACTGAAGGATTTTCCTTTTTCCAGATTCTGGGGAACCAACCACCAACGGAGGCTCTTGCGAACGGAAGGGGACAAGGACATTGGTAAGTCTAGGGCCTGGACTTTTTTGTTCCAGGCTGACAGTATGGCCCTTTGCAAATTCCTTGAATGGAATTGACCGTAGGGTACTGCTTCGAAAGATGCCACCATTTTTCCCAGCAGCCTCATGCACAGGCGTATGGACGGGTGTCTTTTTGTATCCACTAGGTGGATCAAATTTCTCAGACGACCCCTTTTCTTGTGGCAAGAAATTTTTTCTCTGGTCTGAATCCAGCCTTAGCCCCAAGTATTCCAGACTTTTGACTGGTTTTAGGGCTGACTTGTCTCGGTTGATAATCCAACCGTGAGATTCCAGATACTTGATTGTCTCGTGAACAACCACTTCTAGTTTTTCCACTGAGTGGTCTATCAGCAACAAGTCGTCTAGATATGCCATTATCGTTACACCTTGTGTTCTTAGATTGGCCAATAATGGGGCCAGAATTTTTGTAAACACTCGTGGTGCTGTGGCCAGACCGAAGGGTAAGGCTCTGAACTGAAAATGGCACCCTTCTACCGCAAAGCGTAGAAGTTTTTGGTGGACTGGAAAGATGGGAATGTGCAAATAAGCATCTTTGATGTCGATCGAGGCTAGCCATTCCTCCCCTTGTAGGGCAGTGGCTACCGATCGGATCGACTCCATCCGGAAAGTCCTGATATGTAGGAATTTGTTTAGCCCTTTTAGATTTAATATGGGCCTCACGTCCCCGTTTGGCTTCGGGACTGTAAAGAGGTTTGAGTAAAACCCGAACCCCCATTTTTCCAGGGGAACCTCCATAATTACTCCTTGGAGCAATAGTTGTTCTAGTGCCAACAGGAGGGATTCTCTCTTCCGGGGATCCCTTGGCACGTTTGACCTCATAAAATGGGAAGGAGGAGAGTCTTTTAACTCCAATCTGTATCCCAGACTTACTGCGGAGAGCACCCATCTGTCTCTGATCGTGTCCCACCAGGTCTCTGCGAACAACTGAAGTCTTCCCCCCACCCGATTGAGTGGGGGCAACCCCTCATGAATTTGACTTTGGGGGAGGTTTTGTACCTCTCCTGACCCAGGGTTTCTTATTACCCTGCGATTGTCCCTGATTTTTACCCCCGGGATTTGACCGAGGAGGCCGTCGGAACTGTTTCACAGCCGATGCCCCAGGGACTGGAGAAGCAGGCCTCTTAAAAGAGGGACCTCTAACTCTGTTTTTAACCGGCAAGAGTGTACTTTTAGCGCTGGAAATTTTCTGGATATATTTGTCCAGGTCTTCCCCGAATAAGCGTTCACCATGAAATAGGAAGCTAACCAGCAATTTTTTACAGGGAGCTTCAGCAGACCAGTTTTTGAGCCATAGAAGCCTGCGCATATGTACTACAGACAGCGTAAGGCGGGAGGCCTGATGGATTGAATCCTTTATGGCGTCAACCGCAAAGCATAAGGCTCTAGGTAGATCAGCTAAGGCAAGAGCCTGCTGATCTGGCAAGTCCCTTAAGACCTGTTTCAACTGATCCTTCACTGCTTGGCAGACCCCACTGCTGGTTGTGTCACCAAGCCTGCTGTAGAGAAAGCAGATTTTAATAAGGACTCCAATTTCTTATCTATTGGGTCCTTGAACATTTGGACATTATCTACTGGACATGTCAGGGATTTATTCACACAAGAGATGGCTGCGTCCACTGTAGGGACCCTCCATTTTTTGATGAACTTATCCTCCATGGGATAGACCACCGGAAATCTCTTGGGGGGAGTAAATATTTTATCAGGATGTTCCCAATCCTGGTAAATGAGCCCTTCCAGTAAAGGATGAAGTGGAAAGGAACAAACAGTCTGGGGAGCTTTTAGCGACCCCAACGAGGAGACAGTCGTGGTTGATGGCTCCGCAAGGTGCATTTTAAATGCTGATCGGACCATGTTAGTCAGAGACTGAACCCATAATCTTTCAGCTTGAGATGCTGAGAAAGGTTCCTCCACTGTTGATTCCTCTATAACAGACTCAACCTCATCCTGATCCCCTTCAGGCAGGTCGATCCCTGTATGGGACTGTTGCTCCGCTAACAGGTACTCTGAAGGAGGAGACGGAGATCGGGCGCGCTTTCCCTGTGACAGGGAGGCAGCGATCAATGTTGTCAATCTCTCTTCCAATCCTCCCAGAGCTGAGGAAAAAACCTCCTCTGTTACATACACAGGAGCAGGTGAACTGAGGACAGCCACAGTACCAGGTACTCCTGCGGGGTCTCTACGGTCACTAACCTCTGAATTTTCAGGGGAGACTGGTGCAGCAGAAGCATGCCCAAGATCCTCAGAGCCTGATGTAGACCCCCTTCGTTTCCTGGAAGATTTAGTTCCGGAGCCTCTGGACGGCATATTCCTAAGCCCAAAGCTGAGGTATTCCAGCCGTAATACACCACTTTTACTGATAATAGTCTAGCACAATAGCTGCTATAAAACAGTTGGTGTCTACTAAAGTGCCTTTCCAGGGGATGCCTGCATCAACCGCCTCTGTGTGCCTTATTCTACTGTTGCTAGCTCTGTCTGTGCACTTCAATAGCCAGCTGACACCTGTGATTGTGCCTTTAAACACGCTGGACGCCCGCACATGCGCAGAAGCGCCGCGGCGCGCACCGAGCGTCATCCACCAGCTCCGCCCCTTTTCCAGGTCACCTCTATATATAGAGGCGCGGGCACGTGCGCCTTCGGCGCTCTTTTTCAAATTAGGGAACTAGATGGGAGCCAGGGTCCCTGTTTGCCGCAGGGCCCGGGGATGGATGAGCGCAGCAACAGGGCAGAGGAAACAGCTTCCCAGCAGAGAACTTACCAACTGCCTGGATTTGATTTTGGAAGAAAAAATCCACATTACAAGAAAAAGAACCACAGCGGCCTCTAGTGATTAACACAGGTACCGCGGTCTTACCATTTTTTTTTTTCTTGCCTACTATTAAAATGTTTAAAATTTTCTTAGTAGTAACAGGCATGCACAGAATATTAGCGGGAATACCTTAGGTAACAGGCAGAAAGACAAATTAGGCTTGGGGGTCCCCCAATAGAACCAAGTTCCTGAGGGCCCCCACGTACCTTTTCCTCGCCGCAGGACTCTGTTTGGTCCACAGAAGCCCAAACTTCACCTATCACGGCAGGCATTGTAATCAAACCTTCAGGGACCGGGTTCCCAAGGATTCCACTCCCCTGGACCTGTATAGCACCCTGCACAGAAAACATCTTGGTCGTGGGTATGACCAGAGCTCTGGATCCCAGGGTCCAGCCCTCCTAAGAGAGGCATTACAGGCAAAACCTTGCTCTTCTCTTGCAAGGCCCGGGTACCGACCGTTTAGCTATGAAGCTTTTTTGGTCGGATCCGGAACAGCTTACTGAGGCCCATAAAAGAACCTGTACGCAAGCCCAGTGAAAACACATGTTACTCTTTGGCCAACACCTTAGACACTGGCAAAAAACTGAGGTACTCCCGGATGGGAGGGGCTTATATAGGGGAGGGTACTTCGGGTTTTGGAAGTTGCCAGTGTCAGCACCTGAAGGTATCTATATAACCCACATAGTTATGACTATGTCGCTCTGTGTCCCGTGATGTACGAGAAAGAAATGGTTACCTGGAGGTGTTCTGTACACAGAATGTCCTCCAGAAACATTTCCTGCTTGTGTGATTGACTGACCAATTTTCCCAGAAGTCTGCCCTAAGATACAAGTCAGATTTCAGGCACCCCCTGCTAAAAATATTTAATTTTTGGTGAGATACTTCCAATAGGAAATCACATCTAAAAAAGGGATGCAGGCCCAGCAGCTTTCCTCATTAGAGCCCTGCAGGTGCAGCAGCTTATTTATTATTAAACCAAGCCCATTAGACTCACTTGCCCACATGGATACAGACAAACACACAGGGTTTTCTTAAGAATAACAAAAAGGTAGGAATCTGAAACAAAGCTCGTTAAAATCCTTGTAATATACATAGATCACCCAGGGTCTTGAATAGAGTGGGAAGTTTTATAAGATTTGCTATTTTTTTTTTTCATTCTCATTCCTTTGATTTTACCCTTCTTCACTCAGTCCACAACTTTAAAGTCTTTTCTGGATTTCAAGTTTAAAGCGGTTGTAAAAGTTCAAATGTAAAATAACAAAACATGCTATATTTACCTGCCCTGTGAAATAGTTTTGTGCAGAGTTTCTGAGATACTTCTGGGGTCCCCCACTGGTACTCCTCTTCTGAGTGCCCCATAGCAAAGTCGCACTGTGTCTATATATTTACATATATACACAAACACACACACACACACAAACACACACAGTGTGGTTCAGACCCGACCCCTCTCAGTATATGATTGACAGCAGTAGGAACCAATGGCTCCTGCTGCTGCCGAGCTACCTGTAAGAAGAGAGGAAAGAGGAGCAGTGTTGCTACAGACAGGCACAGCGCTGGATAGAGATCAGACCCAGGTAAATATTTTAGGGAGTACTGGGGAGAGCCGACATGGTAAGGCAGAGAATCCATTTAGGTAAAAAAAATTTACCTTTACAAACACTTTAAAGTTCTGCTTTGTTCTTAGAAAGTAGAAAACCCAAGGAACTGGTTGAAAAAAATAAAAATCATTCAAGTCGCACGCAACCTCGCATGCCAAACTGACTGTTTGAATATCTACAGACACAAAATGGACTGTTTTGTCACCTATGATTACCTGGACCTAGGATCTCCTGCAATAAGATTACCAAATTCTCCAAGGATATATCCTCCAACTTTTACCATGTTCTCATGGCAGGCAGGAGCCTGAAGCGCCTATAAAACATAAAAAAATTAAAATAAAAAATGTATTACGGTTCTGCTTACCAAGATACAAAATGCACTTACAAATAATCAGCAATTAAAAAAACAAAAATAATAATAATAATGTAAAGGATTTAAAATATAAGATTAGAAGCTAGAGCAGCCAGAGGAACAGAGCAACCACTAAAATGCAGGGGGAACATACAATATGCAAGCAGTGCTTTAGTGGGAACAGATCTAGGAGAAGGGCAGTGTGAGAGCTGCAGATTTTACCTCAAAAACGGTTTTGGCCGCATAGCCTTGCACATCATCCCGGTTAATAACAATTTGGATGACACGGTACCAGACTTCCTCACTGACATAATCTCCAGCAATGCGGATCAAGTTCAGGATAGTGTCCACGTACCAGCTGTAATCCACAGCATACTTCTCAGCTAGAATGGCCACTTTCAGAACCTGTTTTTAAATGAGATAGATGAAAACAAAAAAACACACATGTAAAATTCATAGTCGCAGGATTAAATGTATCAAAACATTGAACTCTGCTCGTCTCATATGAAGACATTGAGGTTATAGTACAGCCTGTGTTTCCATACATGACTACCGTCTTACATTATGAGAATTTAAGACCATGAAAGAATAAGGTTGCACTCAAGAAAAAGGATCTATGGCAAATTCTGAATCCTCTGCTCAGAATATACCACCCAGCTAGTCTTGAAAAGCTTTAGGTTGCCCTGTTGCAAAATAAAACTCTTAATGTAAACTCAAGAGTAGGGACCACAATTGGTCCTTTACTAGATCTGTTAGCCAGCAAAGATTCTTCTGCGGACCCTTGAGTGCATGCTTCATTTTGTTACTAAAAGGTTAACTCAATGTTTCTGAACTCCAGTCCTCAAGGCGCCCCAACAGGTCATGTTTTCAGGATTTCCCCCTAATAAAACAGCTGTGGTAATTACCAAGGCAGTGAAACTGATCAAATCACCTGTGCAAAATAATGGAAAGCCTGAAAACGTGACCTGTTGGGACGCCTTGAGGACTGGAGTTGAGAAACACTGGCTTAACTTCCTGGACATTGAATATAACCCCCACGCCCTGCATTGTTTGTTGTTCCAGTGAGAGTGCCTTACAAAAGGTGCTCTTATGAGACGGGCTGGCTAATGCACATGTTTAGTTAAGTGCAAAGTTGAAAAGCCGAGTCGTTAGTAACAAAGTAAAGTCAAGATCAGATGGAAGGAAGAATGTAGGATTAGCAGTTACATGAAATGCCCAAGTTTCTAAAATATGAAGAGCAGTAAATTGAAATTATTCTGTGCTTGTATATAAGAGATCTGATTGTGAGAAGGAGAAACTCTTTCAACATTGTATGCAAGCCCTAATCGATGAACTTCTCTTATTTGCTTCCCTTTTGTCTGAAAAATAAACTACTGGAACTACTTGAAAAAAATTAAGCCCTCAGTTCTTATCATGGACTACAGAATAATTAGTTTTATGTTGTACAGATGTCAGAATTGGAGTAGTTGAGCTACAAATACAGTTGCCAGGGCTGATACCACAAAGTGCACAAAAGAAAAGCTGTGTCTTCTAAGTCCATAAAAAGGCTTAGGAGCCAAGTACATCTCTGACATAGCAACAGGCATTTTCCAGTACTTGCAGAGTCTTTAAAAGGAGTTAGGCCCCTTTCACACTACTACGACTTCAAAGTCACGCGATTTTACCGTGATGTGGCCGCGATTTCAGGGAATGCCTGTGTAACTGGCATCAAAGTCAGACCAATGTAGTGCAGGGACTACTTTGAAGTCGGCACAACTTGAAGTCGTACTAATATGAATGGTTGTCATTGAAAATCGTGGGGAACGACTTGTCATGCTACTTTGCAGTCCCAAATCGTGGGACAAGTCGTACAAGTGTGAAGAGGGGCCTTAGACAAAGGGTGCATTTTTTGGGCCTAGAAACATCCTCAAAAATGCCCCTGCACAACTGATTAACATAAACACAAAGCAAAACCACCACACGATAAACACTATCACTGTAGAAAAAAACATTCATAAGCAAATGGATAAAGTATAGGCTACACTGCTAAGTGAAGCAGCTATTATGCAGTCTGATTGCAAAGAACCAAACCCACTTACAATTTCCTCACGAATTGAGTAGTCTGCAGTTTCCAGGTAGCTCAACATTTCGGATACAATCTGCTTAGCATTTGTACGATCACACATTGCATACAGGAGGTCAGCAGCCCGCTGCCTTACACTTACATCCCTCTCTGTCTACAGAAACAAAAAATATTAAAATAGTATCAGCAAATTTAGTGAGTGCAAAACAAAGAAACACATCTTTTTGATTTCCCAATTTAAAAAATAAATACAATTTTGCAGGTAAAAGAAAAAGCGCATTTACCATTTTTTTTACTTAGTAGCCTGCAGAGCATTGCACCCACAATCAGCAGATTATGGGTGCAACGCCAGACTCTTGCAGACTGTCAATGTAGCTACTGCTCCTACCTTCGATACGCCAAGGCAGGCAGTTTACTTCAGTCCAATGAACTATGAGGATGCTCACCAGCGCCCTTGAAGTTAATGGAGAACTACAAGCAATCAGCCACAAAGGCTGTAGTAGGCAGGGGGAGAGCTGCAGGAGTGGGAACAAGTTATATGTTGCATGAGATGAGGTCAATTGTACTGGAAGTGTAAAGGTTGTACTATTTGTTACTACAATGCGATAGGCAAAATTAAACTTGCACTTTTGAAAAAACATTGGCAAGCAGGCTTTCATAACTACTTGGGTCTCAGTCATAAATGCTTCTCCACATTACATTTACGTCCCCGTTTTGTGCAATGATGATAGGACTATGTGGTAGACTGACATCACTGTAGCCAGGCCATTCAAATGGCCAAACAGAGCAAACTTGGAAGACTGAGCAAAGATGGAAGCGCCCAGGAACAGCTGAAGCCATGGCGCTGGAGGGCTTTGTTTGATAAGCAAGTCTGCCATAATGTGCCAATTTGCGGTGCATACTATGACACTATGCCATAAACCCCCTGGTGGCCCATTAAAAAAAGAAAAAAAAAAAAGTTTAATTCCGCTTTTAAAAAAAAAAAAAAAAAATCCTGAATTACAAATTCTATATAATTACAAATGATAAAATTTATAAAATTTTCGTAGCCTCAATAGACAAATACGATATACACAATTGTAGAGGTCGACCGATATATCGGCCGATATTTGGCCATTTTTGATAAATCGGCATTGGCCGATTATCAAAATTGGGCTGATATTTTACACTGGCCGCCGTTCCCCCTCCCTTCTCCACACTCAGTGGCTCCGGCAGCATCAAGCGCCGCGCTGTGTGTGAAACTGACAAGTAACAGAGAGGAGAGAGGAGCCGTCAGCTCAATGTTGGGGGTGGGCGGGACCCAGCCGAGGTGGGTGGGACCCAGCAGCTATATTACACCAGCCAATGGGGTGGTATCTGTGCGGGCCGCTACGTGTATGTGGCCTGCCCCCTTTCTAAAGCAACCCAATCATTGGCTGGTGTAATTTAGCTGCTGGGTCCCGGCCACGTCCGGCCCACCCCCACATCGAGCTCAATTCTGATCGTTCTCTCTCTCCTCTCTGTTGTCAGTTTCACACAGTTACACTCGGCTTAGTGTGAAACCTGCCAGTGCCACCGCAAATCGGTGCCACCAGCCAGTGCCAATCAGTGCCACCAGCCAGTGCCAATCAGTGCCACCAGCCAGTGCCAATCAGTGCCACCAGCCAGTGCCAATCAGTGCCACCAGCCAGTGCCAATCAGTGCCACCAGCCAGTGCCAATCAGTGCCACCAGCCAGTGCCATCTGTCAATGCCACTAGTGTCACTCAACTCAGTGCCATCTGTCAGTGCCACCCGCCACTGCCAGCCAGTGCCACACCCGCCACTGCCAATCAGTGCCACCTGCCAGTGCCAATCAGTGCCACCTGCCAGTGCCAATCAGTGCCATCTGTCAGATCAACCTGCCAGTGTCAATAGTGCCATCTGTCAGTTCCAAACCAGTGCCACCTGTCAATGCCAACCAGTGCCAATCAGTGCCACCTGCCAATTCCAAACCGGTGCCAATCAGTGCCACCTGCCAGTGCCAATAGTGCCATCTGTCAGTTCCAAACCAGTGCCACCTGCCAATGCCAGCCGATGCCCATCAGTGCCACCTGCCAGTGCCATCCGTCAGTTCCAAACCAGTGCCACCTGCCAGTTCCAAACCAGTGCCATCTGTACTGAGGACATCAAGTGTGTGCTAGAGTGACAGGAGTAAGCAGGAAGGAGTGGAGTGTTTTTTTTTTTTTAATCGGGCAATAATAATCGGCCACAAAAATCGGCATCATATATCGGCCATCGGCTGCCCCAATTTCTAAATATCGGCATCGGCCAGAGAAAAACCCATATCGGTCGACCTCTACACAATTGTCAACATCTTTGCCCCCAACAAAAACCCTCACCAGGTTATCCAGAAAGTGATCAAGAAAGCAAAAAAAATACAGAAGGGACACTTCATTATTTGTGGATACTTTAATGCACCAATGGATCCCGATATGGACACATCCAAAAAAGGAAAGACTCCCAGAAGAGGACTGGCCAACATCTTCTCAACCGAAGATATGTATGATCCCTGGAGATGCTTACACACTACAGAAAAATACTTCACTTTTTTTTCTAATGTTCACAAGTCATTCTCCAGATTAGATTATTTCATCACAGACAAAAATCTCCTACCAAAAATAGCGAATGCTAAAATTCACAACTTAACGTGGTCTGACCACGCACCAATTACGATTGAAATCAATTCAAACCAAATTTGTCCCAATAATTACTTATGGAGGAATAACACATTTATTCTCTCTCAGGAGAAACATCGGTCTGTGATGAAAAAAAGCCTTGAGGAATTTTTTGTATTGAATCATAATAACTCTGTCAATGACTCTACACTATGGTGCTCTCACAAAGCCTATGCTAGAGGCAAGCTAATACAAATAACCGCTAGAGAAAAAAAAAGTAAACACATCAAAATAAATACATTACTAAAAGAGATACATAAAAAAAAAAAAACCCTAGCCATAAATCTAGAATGCCAACTTAACCTAAGATCTGTCCTAATGGCTGATCATGATAAGTATTTAAAAAAAAATAATCTAAAATATTACTCCCAAGGAAACAGAGTGGGTAAACTGCTAGCTTCCCAACTGCACCAACGTCAATAAAAAAATTAAATCCTTAAATTAATCCACCACAACTCAGGTAAGGTAATACTCAATCCCCAAGACATTGTAGATACATTTTCACAGTACTCTGAGGCATTATACAACCTAAAAGAAGACAAAAATACCCCCCAACCTGACACCAACAAAATAAAAGCATTCCTAGACAATGTCACTCTACCCTCCATTGACTCCATGTATTTCCAGTGAAGAAATTATAAAGGTCATAAATGAACTACCAAAAAATAAAGCACCAGGAGCTGATGGCCTATCAGGAGAATATTATTCGGCCTTCAAGGATGCATTAATTCCATACCTGACCAAAATGTTTAACCAAGCTGCAAAGTCAAAAACCTTTTCAAAAGAACTTCTAGAGGCCAGAATAATAAATACCAAAATCGGGAAAAATAGGATTTTTTACTCACCGTAAAATCCTTTTCTCTGAGTTCATGGACCGACACAGCTTCCTATTGACATAGTTGGTATTATCCGTTATTTAGGAGTGACTAGGCAGAAAAACTTGTAAAAAAAGTGTTGCATCACACCTTCTACAGCACCGCCCAGGGGGCAGACCCTCTGGGTATAATCCCTCTCTCTGCACCTCGCAGATCAGTTCGTCAAAAGCAGTACAAAAACTTAAAACGAGGAGGTGCTGTGTCGGTCCATGAACTCAGAGAAAAGGATTTTACAGTAAATAAAAAATCCTATTTACTCTTTCGTTCATGGACGGACACAGCTTCCTATTGACATAGTGGGACGCCCCAAAGCAGTGTCAAAAACGAGGGGTGGGAACAGCATTAAAACAACTTCACCCCAAAACAAAACAGAGCTCCTCCATAGAGGAGTTGCAATTCTAAACAGCATCCGAAGATGCACCCACCGCAACTTGTAAAGTTTAGTGAAAATGTGAACGGACGAGCATGTCGCTGCCTTACACACCTGGTGAAAACAGACGCTTGATGCTCTCAGAGCTCAGACAGCGTCCAAAAATTACGTAGTTTCCTTAGGATTCGACGGATGAGGACACAAGGATGGCAGAACAATGTCTTCCTTGATGGAAGGTCGAAAGACCCTAGGAAGAAAAGAAGGCTGCGGACGCAGCACCACTTATCCTTGTGAAAGATCAGATAAGGAGCCTTGCATGACAAGGCTGCCGGCTCAGAAAACCGTCTAACTGACGTAAACCAAGAGGCATTCTTGCCCTGGTTGAATGCACCGGGAAAGGGAGGCGCCTGACCCTTCATGGCGTAAGCCTGATCACAATCGGTCGGATCCACCTAGAGATGGTGGCTGACGAAACCGCTGGGCCCCATTAGGGACCAGCCACTGAAACAAACAGTGAGCCTGGACTCTGGAACGTAGCACTACCAGACAAGCATTCTTTCAGAGTTTGTACAACGTCCAAGGAATGCAACGTCGACTCCTTACTAGACAGAAAAAAACTGATCTGCAAGGCGCAGAGAGAGGGATTATACCCAGAGGGTCCGCCCCCTGGGCGGTGCTATAGAAGGTGTGAAGCAACACTTTTTTTCAAGTTTTTCTGCCTAGTCACTCCTAAATAACGGATAATACCCACTATGTCAATAGGAAGCTGTGTCTGTCCATGAAGGAAAGAGCAAGACCCTACATCTCCCTTAAATTATAGATCCATATCTTTATTAAATTCCGATCTTAAAATATATGCGAAAATATTGGCCAATAGATTAGTTAACATAACCCCCTCATTAATTAAACCTGACCAAGTAGGCTTCGTCAAAAGTAGACAAGCACCCGATAGCACCGGAAGAATGTTAAATATTATCAATCGAATACATAATGACCGAATGCCTTCTCTTCTCCTAACATTAGATGCTGAAAAAGCATTCAACAGAATGCATTGGGAATATATTTCAAAAACTCTAATCAAATTTGGTTTCCAAGGCTTTATTCATTATGGCATTATATACTCATCCCACTGCTAAGGTTTTCTCGTCAGGTATATTATCCAGAAAATTCTCATTAACCAATGGGACCAGACAGGGATGCCCTCTATCCCCATTAATATTCTCCCTAGCGATAGAACCTCTATCGGAATATATACGCTCTTCCCCAGATATCAAAAGGTATTACCATTGGCCAAGATGAACATAAATTGGGCTTATTTGTGGATAACATTATACGGACATTATCCAAACCTGAGTTATCTTTACCATCAGTAATTACAGCACTAGAAAAATTCAAGGCGGTGTCATACTACAAAATCAACCAAAACAAATGTTATATCCTACCTATGAATATACCTACTACAATAATTAGCAACCCAAGTACAAAACATGGATTTAACTGGAAAAATACCTTGTTAACATACTTAGGAATACAACTCGCATCACAACCATCAAAAATATATGACGTAAACTTTCCTCCCCTTTTAGAACAAAATTAACCAAGACCCAATAAATATACAGTCGGTAAAATAGCTGCATTCAAGATGCAAACCTTACCAACCTGCCAAATTCTTCACGCAAATAAATACTAAACTTAAACAATTTATATGGAACAAAAAAAAACCAAGGGTCGCATTCTCGATTCTAAGCACCATTAAAACTCATGGACGAATACATTTACCAGACATTAGGAATTATAATTATGCATCCATACTAGATCAGATGAAGTATTGGTTCTCCCCCTAGAAAGATAAACTATGGCTGAACATAGAACAAGAATCCACTAAAAACTCTGACTTGTATGCCCTAGCAATAGCCAATGCCATGCTTCCCAAAGTAGTCACCCCCAATCTACTAAGTATTAAAGCTACAATATTTGCTTGGAAACACATACTTTCTAAAATTGGACATTTAGAAAAAAAAATCCAAAATATATGTCTCCCTACAGAAGTTATCAATTATTGTAGAATTCGGTTGTCAGTAGACAAATGGATTAAACAGGGATACCAACTACAAGTAAATCTACCCTTGAATTACAAAAATGTTATCTTGAGTTAGCTTGGAAAGTGTAAACGTTTAAAGTGGAGTTTCCACCAAAAATACAATATAGCATTAATGTGCATATAATACCCTGAAAAAAAAAAATTGGATATTTTTTTTTTTAACTCACCTGGAAATACCTGTTTCTAGGTGGTCCCACGAAATCTGCCTTCTGAATCACCTCGGATTGTGTCGTCATCTCCCTCGGCTCCTCAGCGCGCTACTGCTCCTGGGAAATGTGTGTCATCATTTCCCAGGATGCAGTGCGCAACCCCTAGCGCTGGAATCGCGGGAATGGGGTGGGACAAGCGGTCCGTGATGGTCACTCTCATCATCACAGTCCAGAAAGTAAGTGCTTGTGGGCTTCACACGCCCACAAGCAAAATGAGAACTTCAGGAAAGAGGTTTTAAAAGTCTCTTTACACTAACTCGGCAGAGGTTTTGAAAATCATAAGTGAACTTAAAGAGGAGTTCCACTCTGAAAAAAAAAATTCCCCCAAAATTTTAAAAATAATTGAAAAAAATAAAATTGAAAAAAATATATATGTTTTACTCACCAGAAATGGTGGTTGCTATGCGGGAGTCCCTAATCTTCCTCTTCATCGTCCGCGGCAGGTCTCCTTCCTCCGTCCTACTCACGGTGTCTTCTTGTGAATGGGGCGCGCTGCCTTCTGGGAATTGTGTGTATCCCAGAGAGCAACCGCCCATTCACAAAACGCTGTGCGGCTCGCGCATGTGCAGTAGGAAACGGGCAGTGAACAGTGAAGAGGACGGCGGCACCAGGAGCTGCCAGGATCGAGGGATCGGCCTCGGGGGGGCTGACATCGCGGGCGAGTAGAACAGGTAAGTGTCCTTATTAAAAGTCAGCAGCTAGAGTGTTTGTAGCTGCTGACTTTTTTTTTTTTTTTATCATGGGTGGAATCCCCCTTTAATTGTACAAATCCACTGCATGATGAAATCGCATACTTTTAAAAAATTTTAAAAATGTCATTGGAACCCCGCTTTAAAAGGATTTCAACCTTGATAAGATAGAATTACCAGCAATAATTTGGAAATATTTATCCCACCAAAAAGAACGTATTAGGAAAGGCATTTCCTTTTTTTATGACATACTATCCTCCCAACCAGACAACATGTTGAAATGGGAGAGAGACTTAAACCTTAAACTTCTCCTGGGACCAGTGAAAAAAATCATTCCAAATAATTAACAAAGCATCGTCATGTATCGAACACTGGGATAATGCCCAAAAAATAACAGATGCTATCTAACCCTATAAAATTATCCAAAATCTATCCATCCACATCCGACATCTGTTGGAGGTGTAATGAGCAAACTGGAAATCTTTTGCACACTCTCTGGAGTTGTAAAACCCTGAAAAGCTTTTGGAACTCAGTCTCATCCTTCATAGGAGATATTACAGGAACCCTTTCCAAGCTTACTCCTGCTTCAGCATTATTAGGGATAGACCTTGAGAAATATCCCACCATGCATAGAACTATTGTGGTCCACATTTTGATAGCCTCAAGACTCACAGTTGCTAAGCTCTGGAAATCTACGGAAGCATCCAATCTATCTACTGTCATAACCAGACTGAATACCCAAGCACAATTTGAATTAATGCTAGCTTACAAAAACCACTCCATCACCACCTTTAGTAGAAAATTGAAAATTTGGTTATCCTACCCTAGAGCCTCCACTTACCTAAAAGAATGTAAAATTGTATTCTACCCTACTGTCTGAAAAACCTTGATCATTCAATTAAGCATTATGCCGGTGTAAAACAATATTTCAGTTATCCTTTATCCAATGGTTATCTTCTATTTTTAATTTCCCCTTTCTAATATTATTTCCCTAATTAAAGTTTGTATAGGCTGAACCTTTGTTTATCGTGATGACCTACCAGTCCTACAGTTTAAACCCATTAGGGGTAGGCTGGACTAGGCCATCAAGGCCCGAACAAATTCTTTACTTATGCCTTCACAGTTTATTGTATTACAATGATGTGTAATATGTGCAGCAACTTTTATCTTTTTTCTTTTATATTTATGTTCTTAATTGATAAAAATAAAAATGTATAAAAATAAAATTCCTCTAAAGCCTACTAAACACCTTGTGTCTAGGCCCACACAAGCTCTAATTTTGTTTAGCCCTGTTTACAAAGAGCTGCAGTGACACTCTCTGGGCAGTTTTTACTGTTAAAAGGCAAAATTATTAAAGATTAACTTTAGGCATATCACTAAAATTATTAAAGTTATTTATGAATACAGCTAGCATAAATCTGTATACAGGAAGTCCCTGAGTTACGAACATCCGACTTGCGAATGACTCCTACTTACGAATGGGATGCTGCGTGGCCACTTTGATGGCGGGCACATTCGACGGAACATTGGAAAATTACATATCTGCCGTTCTGCGAATGCGCGGCCACTTTGACGGCAGGCACATTCGACGGAACATCGGAAAACAACGTATCTGCCATTCTGCGCATGCTGTTCCGACTTACGAACATATTCGACTTAACAAACCTACTAGCCCGTTTGTAACTTGGGGACGGCCTGTATGTCTTAATGCCAGGATGTATTGCTAAACTGCAGTGAAGAAAAGCAAGGTCAATGAAAGTTTGAACACAATTGAAAATATTTCAGCAGATAACCATTAACAATTCATGTTTTATCTGGGCAGTTTGTCTGGAGATTAGTTTTAAAGTGCATCAGTATGCAGATGGGTATTTACTTACCTTTAAAGCATTAATGACTGTTTCAATATGTGTTTTTACAGCCTCATGGGAAAATTCAGAGCTGGCTAATGTACACATACTTTCCAGGGCTAAATAGCGCAGATTGGTCTCCCGATGCTGCAGAAACTGGCCCAGCTGGTTACAGGCTCTAACCAGCAAGTTAGGTTCACTAAGAGTAAAAGAAATAAAAATAAAATGCACCAAAACAGTTAAACATGAAACAAGAAATAATGTAACTTTCTACAAAGCCCAATGCTTGGTTACATAAAAGGTTTTAGCTCCGACAAACAGTTCCACAAAAGCCACAAAATCTTTTACTATATCGCCTACCTGTCATAATGGATAATCAGACTGATGGCCTCAAATAGAATAGCGTTTTTTGCATTGGAATGCTGCACCTTTTTGGACTTTGGTGGCTCTTGTGCTTTGTTCAGTATAGTTTCCAGGCACTCCACTAAACGACCCTTCACAGCAGCATCCTCTGGAAAAACACAAGTGTAGACTTTATTTCAGAGAACTTGGGCTGACAGAAATACCTAGACTTCCGTTGCTGACCCAACAGCTGCTTGGATTTGGTGCTGTTCCTCAGATCTCCCTACTTTTATATGCAGATTTTGGACAAGAAACACAATCAGAAATCCAGGACTACATACTTGTTCCAACCTGGCGATTCAAAGTAACTGAGCCAGAGTCAGCATGCTTGTTAAACTTTTTGCCTAAGAGATAGCAATGGTAACTTTTTTTTAATGAAAATACTTTTGGCTTGGCAAGTATGCTAAATCAGTGGCAGCCTTAAGAATGTGTTTCCTTTAAACGTGAACTCGTATTTACTTTAAGCCAAGAAGAAAACTTGTATGTTGACGTATTTTGCAGAGATCCTCAGGAGGTACAAAGCCTGGGATGCACTAATAAGCAAAGGCTTTTGCCTGGCCTTGACCCAGTCAGCACCTTACAAGTTTTGTTAAAGTGGTTGTTAATCCACCAAGCAAAATTTACACTATCCTCTCTGTTTATTCATGCATTGTGCCCGTGTCTGTGCCTTACAAAAAAAATGCAGCTATATACCTGTTGCAGGGGGCAGGGCCGAGGATCTCCCGCTGATGTCAGTCAGGAGGAGAGGAGAGACACAGAGGCACATTACATGAACAGAGAGGATAGTTCAAATTTAACCCTAATTTCAGCAGGAGGGGAGGGGGGCAGGCACAGACACAGAGCTGACAGGCAGGGAGGCGGGGAGAGGATGAAGGAGGACAGAGAGAGCAGATGACAGAGGGACGTAAACTGACCACGGTGTCAGGGCTCAGCAGCCATGATACACAGTGGTCAGTTTACAAAGGGGAGGGCAGAACCGGGCAGAACCAGGCAAGTATTTCTGGTGATACAGGGGGATCAAATGACACAGCACAAGCACTTTGCTGTATAACATGCTTTTAAAAAGGAACAGGATTTTTTTTTTTTTTTAGGTTAACAAACACTAAGGTTTATTGCTTTTAAAGTGAACACAGACTCCCTTTAAACTCCACTAACACAAACATACAACTGTAAAATGTCAAGAAAATTACTTTACCTGGAGGAGGATAACACTGGAGAAGGCGCAACAGCTTTACAGAGAGCCAGGGAGCAGGGACAAAATAATATGTATAATCCTGCAGATCAGTGGAGGCTGAAGATACAATCTGTCAAAATGGGACATAGATATTAGAGAACGGTACTATGATTACTTCCTCATATTGTTCCAAGCATATTTAAGAAAAAAATTACACACAGGTTTCCAGATGGTCCAGTAGTTTCACAAGGCAGCATTTTTGATAAGCTGCACTTATAGGCTGTATTATTCAGGTTCATTGAAAATGTTACAGTAACTTATAACCCCCCCCCCCCCCCTCTCTCAAGTAAACACATATTAACTGTACACATGGGGGAACAGTCTATTCAAATGGATCCACAATGTGTTATCTTTTATGAGTCTTGTGTCAAAGGCTTTTATTCACATCAGGATGGCTTCTCACCCTATACATGTCTGCCAAAGCATCTCAAAGCAGATTGCATTTCAAATTGACATCATTACGTCATAATTTTGCTGCAGTGCAACTGAAAAAAACTGAATTCATTCATCAACAAGACCAAAGACACAGCCCCTAAACCTGTCTACATAAAAAGGATTATGGTTCGCCAGACAACCCATCTTTTCTAATTTTGCGCAATGACCAGTGAAAAACAAATAAAAGGAATTTGACAGATTCCCGAATGGCTCACGCAGATAAACTGCGGCAGAATGGCTCTCCTAGGCGAAATCCCGTGTGGGTACGTTCTTCCCTTAAGTGGCCACCGGAGGCGCGCACTGCACAGCGGAGGACCACAATGCGTGTAACCGGTGGGCACGATCACGTGTAACCGGCTGGCACGAGCGCCAGCACAGGGATTCGTGTGTAAACACACAAATCCCTATTCTGTCAGGACAGAGGAGACATATTGTTTGTTCCTACTAAGTAGGAACAACGATATGTCCCTTAACCTAGTCAGTCCTATGTCCCCTCCACAGTTATAACACACACTTAACCCCTAGTGTTAACACCTTCCCTGCCAGTGTCATTTACACAGTAATCAGTGCATATTTATAGCACTGATCGCTGTATAAAATGTCAATGGTCCCAAAAATGTTAAGTGTCCGATCTGTCTGTCGCATTGTCACAGTACCGCTAAAAAAAAAAAAAAAAAAAAAAACGCAGATCACTGCCATTACTAGTATAAAAAAAAGCCATAAATCTTTCCCATAGTTTGTAGACGCTATAACTTTTGCGCAAATCAATCAATATACGCTTATTGTGATTATATTTTTACCAAAAAGATGAATATATATCGACCTAAACTGATGAAGAAATTTGTTTTAAAAAATTTGGGGATATTTATTATAGCAAAAACTTTTTTTTTTTTTTTAAATTGTCGTCATTTTTTTTTGTTAATAGCGGAAAAAAAAAGTTGAGGTGATCAAATACCACCAAAAGAAAAAACTCTATTTTTGGGAAAAAAAGGATGCAAATTTCGTTTGGGTACAGCATTGCATTACCGCACAATTAATGTACTATTTGCCTAAAGTACATAAGGATCCCATCCACCCTCCAGGCCGCCCTATCATTAGCGGAATTAATTTGATTACATCCCGTATAGGGAAATATATCGATTTTCACCTACAACCCTTGGTGAAAAAAATACCATCTTTTCTGAAGGATACTAAAGCTACCTTGAACCTTTTGCAAAGGTTCAATTACTCCAATAATCTTATTCTGGTAAGAGCTGACAATACGTCTTTATACTCGTCTATACCACACTGGGTCTAGCTGCGGTCCAAAAGATTCTTGTCAGATAGTGACACCATTCCTAAAATCCAACAAGATTATATCATGGAGTTGTTAGTTTTTGCTACCAAGCAAAACTACTTTTGGTTCAGGGGGACCTTTTTTCTACAAGAGAAGAGCGTGGCTATGGGGTCCAAGTTTGCCCCCAGCCTGGCCAACATTTTTATGGCCCAATGGGAGGAGGATGTCGTATATGCTCTCAACAGACCCGAGTTGGTACTATGGGCACGCTACATCGACAACATCCTCCTTCTGTGGCAAGGTGACTCCACCTCCCTCAGTGAGTTCATGACAACACTGAACCACAACAATAGAGGGATTGAACTTAAATATGAGGGCAGTACTACCTCAATTCACTTCTTAGATCTTGAAATTTCAATTTCAGAACAACTAGTGACAAAAACTTTCTTTAAACCCACGGACAGGAACGGATACATTCCAGTTGACAGTTGTCATCATGCACCCTGGTTGAAATCTGTTCCTCATGGACAATTTCTGAGACTAAGAAGAAATTGTACCAAGTTGGACGACTACAACCATCAGGCCTCAATTCTGAAATCCCGTTTTGTAGAAAAAGGCTATGACTCCAGCATTGTGGATGAGGAAATTAACAAAATAGCTTTACTTGGTAGGAACAACCTGTTGTTGGATAACAACCAACGGATTAAAAATGAGAAATTCATGAAGTAGGACGCTAGGCTGCTGAGCTCCGCCGGCCGTGTATCCTTTTACCGCACATCCTACCTATATACCCGCAGCCAGAGAGCCAGGAACGGCTCCCTGTGCACCGGACAGTCCAGGGAACATGTCGCCAACGAAAAAAACTTTCCTCAGCTGCTGCTAAATTGGACCAATTCCGCCATCAGGAGAAGGACCCTCTGAACAAAGATGGCGGCAGCGCGAGGCAGGGAAGGGAGTCGGTCGGCGCTGACACTGCCAAGGTACTGCAGGCCATTACCTCCTGTCAGGAGGCGATCACCGCTTGTCAGACCACCCTGACAGCACGGATCGAGGAGGTAAAGATAGACATTTCCCTAGGAAGGCAGGATATGCAGAGCTTGAGGGAGAGAGTCACTGAAACAGAGGCCAGGCTGGGCACGGTGGAGGACTCCCCTCCCCCTCTGCAGCGCAATACAGAGAACATGCAGCTGCAAATCAATCAAATCCTACAGAAGCAGGATGACCTTGAGAACAGACTGAGGAGGTGCAACCTCCAATTCATAGGTCTCCCAGAGGGGGTGGAAGGGAGAGACCCCCCTACTTTTCTGGAGACGCTGCTTTGTGATACCTATAACAGGGAGGCCTTCTCGCCCACGTTTACTGTGGAACGGGCGCACCGCATGTCGGGCAGGCTCCCACCGGCTGGGGCAACCCCCCCCCCCCCGCACGTTTATAGCGAAATTCCTCAACTACAGAGACAGGGATACCATACTCCGCCTCAGTAGAGAGAAGGGCAACATCCCCTTCGGCAATAAGATGATAGCAGTCTTCCCAGACTTCTCTGCAGAAGTGCAGCGAAAACGCAAAACCTTCATGGAAGCAAAACGTTGCCTCCGCATAAAGCATATAAAGTATGCCATGTTGTTTCCAGCTCGTCTGCGCGTGGAGGGGGAGGACCGAGTCCACTTCTTTGAGGATCCTGAGGAGACCATAGCCTGGCTGGAGCAGAGAGAGGAACGCAGATAAGTAGCTGAATACTCTGAATCTCCACCTGCATTATTCTTCACACACACACACCTGCTTATATCTTGGCAAAACCTCTATTTTTATATTCCCAACCCACTTCAGGGATCAGGGGCTGCAGTCTGCATATGAACATTGCTCTCTGACACTGCGGTCCCCTGAGCCCGGACATGCTGCAAATTCATGCGTTTACATGCTACCGGGCCCTCCACGCGGTGGATCGCCCACATGCTAGTCCCATGATCATATAACTATTCATATCTCTAACCCCTGGAATGCACACTAACTCTACTGACTAATGCGGGTTACCAAAACGACTTTATATTTCCCTTTTTTTTTTTTCTGTTTATACTCTTCAATTTTTTCTTTTCCGGCGGAGAACAGCTCCACGCTAGCATGCTCACTGGGAAAGTGAGCAAGGTCCTGTGATGCGTTGTGCCAAACAGCGCAGTTTTGCCCCACTTGTTGCTACGGCCTGCAGCCTGGGATTGAGGGAAGCCACTGACACAGAACAGACTATCCATCTATATTGCATTGCTGAAGCTTCACCCTGTCTGTGCTGGTGGCCCTTATGCACGTTCCTATGCTTTTTACCCTTTTTTTTCTTACAGGCTGGGCACTGTATTTGCCACGTTGGCACCTTAGGGTACATGCCCGCACCAGTTGGGGTCAGTGCAGGGTGGGGAGGGGGGTTGTTTGGGTTTTACTGTTTAATGTGGGAATTTTTAGTTTAGTTCAAAGATGCTCTTATTGGTGCCATGTCGTATGTATTGTGTTGCTGATGTTCACTCCCCCCTGGGGACTATATGTATTACAATGCTGGGTTTGGGGTGATCTGGATCCTGGAGCCTCAGAATTAATACCTCTCGCACTATGGTCACCCTGAGGTTCTTGACCTGGAATGTCCGTGGGGTGAGAGACCCAATTAAAAGATCCGCTGTGTTTGGCCTGCTCAAAAAAAAGAGAGCAGATGTGGTGGTCCTGGTGGAGACCCATGCTGAAGGACCGGTTCAGAGAGCTCTTAAACGCCCATGGTTTGGATGGGCCTACCACTCTGCCCACACCATGCACTCCAGAGGGGTCTCGATTCTGATAGCAAAAAACACACATTTTGACCCCCAGGATTCAGAGATAGACCCACTGGGCAGGTAAGTCTTCCTTAAAGCCAAGATACATGGAGATATGATGTTGTTACTGCAAGCCTTTTTTCATTGTCTTTTTCCTTGTACTTTATTGGCCCCTCATCTTGAGGCGCATGCCAATGGCCGATTCCCGGAAGTGAAATGGCGCCAGTCATTACTCTCATAATATTTAAGCGCAGTGGCTGCATACGAATGTACACCCCTGTAGAAGTCCTTTAGGACGAAATGCATAGGGTCCTACGTCTGCTGCCTGTACTGCGCCCTCATATACCTTTTGTGATCACTCTGTACTAATCGCTGGATTTTTACATGTGGAGCTTTGTTCTTCTTTTATCCATTTCCATGCATTTTTTATGTTGCTAACCCCTGGAGGGGTATCCTTTTTTTGGGCATATATTATACCATTTCCTGAGATCCAACAGCATGGATGCTGAGCCATTACATCTGCTTCGGAAGTGATCCCTGGAGTAAACGGTCGGAGTGCATCATCAGGAGAAGCTACAAGATCACAGCTCTTACCTTCGCTGATTTGACCCACCCCTAATCGGTAATTGGGTCCACGTTTTACGGTAAGAGTACCCATCTTCTTTATTATTACCAGATCTTGTGCTCCCCGGTGTTCTCCTCATCTCCCTCCCTTCAGGATTGGTCCCCCCTTCCCTTGGATACCTCCGTTCTATCCATTTAAAGACACCTGTATATGGACTCCTTCATTGGAGCCAGAGGAATCTCTGTTCTTATTCCATATTCTTCAGGAGACCTCTGCATTGATTCATCAAAAGACATGCTCTTCAATGAACTTGTGGGCTGCTTTTGAATTGATTTCTTTATTTAGTGGATATCACACTTCACTTATATTTTGTATTCATGAATGTTTATGATATTTTTAGTGGAATGCTTTAGTTACATCCACCCTTACATGTGTATTTATTATTTACACACTATCACTTGTTTCATATTTATTTATGATCTGTAATCACTAGCGCTGCACTTCTTTATTCTCATTACAGCACAATTGTCAGTTAAAGCGGGTGCCAAAATTTTAAAAAGTGCTGTGGTCAGTAAGGGGGTAAAACCTTTGGGGGCTGAAGTGGTTAAACAGCAAGTACTGTTTTATTGTCACTGCAGTTTCAGTTCTTACATCTTTAACATAAATCTGTGACCGGCCTCCAGATTGGGAAGTATTTAGCAGTAAATGACCTTTAAAAACAAGCCCTTGTTGACCTCTGTAGCTGCAGGCACTGTGAAGAATTTCATCTTCAAAAGTTCACAAAAAAAAAAAGAGGTACAGAAATTCCACTCATCTCTATTCCCCTAGCTTCCTTAACCACTTCAACCCCGGGCTTTTTATACCACTTCCATACCGGGCCTATTCTAGCACTTCTCTCCTACATGTACAAATCTTTTGCTAGAAAATTACTCAGAATCCCCAAACATTATATATGTTTTTTTAGCAAACACCCTAGGGCAGGGATATGCAATTAGCGGACCTCCAGCTGTTGCAAAACTACAAGTCCAATCATGCCTCTGTCTCTGGGTGTCATGCTTGTGGCTGTCAGAGTTTTGCTATGCCTCATGACACTTGTAGTTCTGCAACAGCTGGAGGTCCGCTAATTGCATATCCCTGCCCTAGGGAATAAAATGACGGTCATTGCAACTTTTATTCTTGCACGGTATTTGCGCAATAATTTTTCAAACGCCTTTTTTTTCGGAAAAAAAAATGGTTTCATGCATTAAAAAAAATAACAAAACGGTAAAGTTAGCCCAATTTTTTGGGAAAATATGAAAGATGATGTTACGCCGAGTAAATAGATACCCAACATGTCACGCTTTAAAATTGCGCACACATGGAATGGCGCCAAACTTCGGTACTTAAAAATCTCCATAGGCGACGCTTTATTTTTTTTTTACAGGTTACCAGGTTAGAGTTACAGAGGAGGCCTAGTGCTAGAATTGTTGCACGCGCTCTAACGCACGCGGCGATACCTCACATATGTGGTTTGAACGGCGTTTACATATGTGGGCGGGACTTGCGTGTGCATTCGCTTCTGATCGAGAGCTACCGGGAAAAGGGGCATTTTAATTTTTTTTACTTATTTTATTTATTTATTTTACACTTATTTAACTTTTTTTTTTTTTTTTTATCACTTTTATTCCTATTAGAAGGAATGTAAACATCCCTTGCAATAGGAATGTGTGTGACAGGTCCCCTTTGTGACAGGTCCTCTTTATTGAGAGATGCGGGGTCAATAAGACCCCAAATCTCTCCTCCAGGCTGGAAAGTATGAGATTGTGAACTTTTTTTTCACTGATCTCATGTTTACTAGCCGCAATGGCGGCTTTGTTTACATCTGAGGACCCGGGCATGACGTCATCACATCGCGCCCGGGCCTCCGCGGGTCATAGAGATGACTGGTGACCATCTGGTCACCAGTCATCTCTATGCTCGTCACGTGACCCCCAACCGGCGCCGGACGATTCTCTCCGGGTCCCCAATGGCACGGGAGAGCCCGGAGAAGCACCGGATGGCGGCTGGAGGGGGGGATGTCCCCTCCCGCCGCCTATAAGAACCATCAAGCGGCGGAACCGCCGCTATGATCGTTCTTATGGTGCACAGAATCGCTGGCAGAACAAAAGGATATCTGAATATGCCTCTAGCTGCAGGCATCATTCAGATATCCCCCTACAAAGCCAGGACGTCATATGACGTCCACCCAGGATGGGAGATCCCATCTGTGGACGTCATATTACTATGGCTGCGTATTGAAGTGGTTAATGTTTTAACGTAAATATGACTAAGAATTTGTAAATGCCTCATATCCATTGCCTAGCCACAGATTCACATTCAAGTAGAACAAAACACTTTTTTCTTCATTCTGGATAAAGTAAGAAAGCGTTAGAATACTTGTCAATTTTTTTTTTGCCATCTATGTCCCTTTGTAGATAGTCGACAGTATGCAAGGAAAAAATAAATAAAAAAAAAATTGTTTTAAAAAATGTTTTTCAATTTTTATTTATTTTTTCTTGCATACTGTGACCAGAGCAAGTGTTACAATAGTAATACTGTTCTACTCTGGGGAATGAATGAAATTCATTCAGTGTGAACTATTGTGATTAGCTGTGATCGGCCACAGCTAAATCACACGGTACAGATAGGCTGTGGTTGGCCCTTTCTGTACCGTGTGATCACTGTGACAAATCACAGAACACCACAATAGTACACAATGAATAAAAGCTATCCATTGTGTACAATTGTCATATGATTGGTCACAGTGATCACATGGTACGGGCAGTGGCAAAGTACACTGATCTGTCATCTGCAATGTTCGGTGTCAACAGCGCCGCGATCTTGGGAGGACGTCATATGACGTCCACGCAAGATTAGAGAGCTCCCCCCGGCTGTCATATTACAATATGCTGAGCGGAAAGCAGTTAAAGGGGAGGTCCCACGGGAAAAAAAAATATTAAAAGCCAGCAGCTACAAATACTGCAGCTGCTGACTTTTAATAAATGGAAAATTACCTGTCCAGGGTGCCCGCGGTGACGGCAGCCGAAGCCGAGCAATCGCTCGTCTCTCAGCTGTCCCCGCAGCCATCCTCGGTGAGGTAATCAGAAAGTGAAGCGTTGCGGCTTCACTGCCCGGTTCCCTACTGCGCATGCGCGAGTAGCACGGCGTGTTCCCAGTGGTCCCCGCTATCTCCTGGGACCAGTGTGTTTCCCAGAAGACAGCGGGGGGGGACGGAAAGTGGAGTGACTCCCGTGGGAGTCTCTCCCTGGAAGTGGGTGCAAATACCTGTATTATACAGATATCTGCACCCCCCTCCCCCCTGAAAGGTGCCAAATGTGACAACGGAGGGGGGGAGGGTTCCGAAAAGCGGAAGTTCAATTTTTGGGTGGTACTCCGCTTTAAGCTGGGAAAACATACAATTTTAAAAGAAAAAAATTAGGACAGGACAGGGTCATGTTTACCAGGCTATAGCATCTCCTCTTCTTTTAACGGCACTTTGAAAACAACTGATTACGAAGTTGCTGGAGTTTTGGGAGAGGAATGTGGTCCTATTCTTGCCCGATATAGGATTCCAACTGCTCAACCGGTCGTCTGTCATATTTTTTTGTTTCACCAAAGATCTTGACTGCAGCCAGGCCAGTTAAGCATCCGGATTCTTCTACTACAAAGCCATGACAACAGCATAGATGCAGTATGAAGTTTAGCATTGTCCTGCTGAAATATGCAAGGCCTTCCCTGATGTTGTCTGAATGGGAGAATATACTGCTCTAAAACATGGAGATAGGATAGATAGATAGATAGATTAGATAGATCTAATCTATCTAATCTATATCTTTCAGCACTGATGGTTCCTTTCCATATGTGAAAGCTGCCCACTCCATACGCACTAATGCACCCCCCATACTGAGATGTAGGCTTTTGAACTGAGCACTGGATAAGCCAGAAGGCCCCCCCCCTTTTTTTATTTATTGGTATGCATCTAAACAACACAACATGACAAGACAACTGCACTGCGTCACTAGCACCATAAAAAAGGCACACTGCGAAATCAAAACTACAATTGAGACCTCATTAAACGTATATACATACATATATACACCTTAAAATAGTGGAGGAAAGGGAGTTACCACTCCAGGTGGATAGGCTTAGCAATCAATGTCTTCTCAGGAAATCGTAGGTGCCGGCAATGCACAAGGCAAGAAAATAGAAATTGGTATGGACAGCCGCACTTTAAAAAAACGGTTGCCTTTATTGGTAAAAGGATAAAAGCACTACAAATCACACCAAGAGTGGGGACATACAGCCGACGCGTTTCGCACTAATATCTAGTGCTTACTCATAGCTAGCATATATAAAAAGCACTTCAAATATATAGTATCATTAAAAGAACATGTGATCGACACTGACCACTAGTGAATTGAGACCAATCAATAGATGGAATAAACAGTGATTAAACTGTGATTGAAACCACCTGTAAGCATAAAATTAACCCATCGTATATTTTGACACTTTTTTTTTGTTACTTTTTTATACCACATGTACTGTCTTACAATTCAATGTACAGTGAAAAAAAATGACACAAGTAAAAAAAAAAAAAGAAAAAGGAAAATATTTTTAACAGTGTACAATATGTAATCCTGTCTTGGAGTGTTTTCCGCCACCCTCCCCTCCCTCCCTCCCTCGCCCAAACCACATTACACTTGAAGGTTTGTGTTTTCATAAGTTGCCTGTAATTTCAAGGGCGGAAATAAAAGGGGTAAGGGGCCAAGAAGGGCAATGAGAAGAGAAAAGACATAGCTGGAAAGGGAGGCAGGAGAGAACCGGCAAGAAGGAAGAAAACACAAAGAGGAGAGAGGAAGAGAAGAAAAAAGAAAAAAGGCAAAAAGAAGAGGAAAAAAAAAAAAAGAGAGAGGGAAAAGAAAAAACAGAGTCAAAGAGGAAAAGACCAAAACAAGCCAAAAGCAAAACAGGGACAGAGAGACAGGAACGGGTGTGGGAGAATCCCCCTCCAGAATAGCAGCATCCGTGTAGGAGCCGGAGAAGGGCAAGTATATTATAATGGCCGAAGCTCTCTGCCTCCGTGCTCCAGAACGGACCGGTGGAAGAGTTCCTGAACACCCTGCCCACCCACCTAAGGAAGGCACCCCGCCTCGTCCAACCATGGCCTCCACATTCTCTCAAATTTTCCACTCCTATTCTGCTTGGATATATGTCACCCTTTCACTCCATACCATTGCATTGTCTCTACCCAACTTCCCACTGATGGGGGGGTTTTGGACTGCCACTTCTGTGCAATTAGCTTGCATGCTTGAAACAGGCACCTCAAGACCGCTTCTATAGTGTCTGGTTGGACTCTCCTCTCTTCTATACCTAATAGGCAGGTCTTGGCCACTGGATCTAGCAGGATCCCAAATATCTTATTTAGTCTCACTATTATCTCCTCCCAGTACCTAAATAACTTGGGACATCTCCACATCATATGGATAAAATCCCCTGTCGCATTACACCCGGTGCATTCATCGTTTTCCCTCCACCCAAGTCTGTACATCTTTTTGGGGGTGTAGTAAACTCTATGGAGGAAATATAGGTGAGATATTCTCTGTGCAGGGGAAATCGAGACCAAAGTTCCCTGCTCCAAGACCCTATCCCATTGTGCAGTACTTATTGCCCCCACATCTCTTTCCCATCCTATTTTGCTCTTGGAGGGTCCTGCTCTACTTATCGCCCTTGCCCCCAGTCTAACATACAGTTCTGAGATTAGACCCTTAGAAGTACATTTCATAGCTATTTTGGAGAGAACGGGGGACTGGGACCATGCTAATGTTGATGACTTAAATTGGGCCTGGACAGCATGCCTGATCTGAAGATATTTGTAGAAGGTCTTGTTTGATATATTAAATTTGGTTCTTAAATCTAAGAATGTTTTCATTTGGTTACCCCTATATAGCTGGGTTAATTGTTTAATACCCTGCCTATCCCATTCTCTAGATTTCTCTATGGCGCTAATTTCTGGAAGTTTTTTATTGCTCCATATGGGGGTAAACTCGGTTACTCCACTATATCCCATGGATACCTTTGTTGCCTGCCAAACTTTAACTAGTTCTACAGTCGGGCATCTATGGATAAAAGAGTCTGCCTCCAGTGCCTCCGCCAATATGCGGTGTGGAGCCCCCGTTAGCATCATGTTGACACTAGAATTGCCCTCCATTGGGAGTCCACAGCCTGCTAGGTGTTGTAGTTGGGAGGCCAGAAAATATGACCTCGGGTGGGGAACCGCAAATCCCCCCTCTTTGTTCGGGAGTTGCAAGGTTTGCAAGCTGATCCTCGGCTGCCGTCCCTTCCATATCAGCTCCCTAAGAAGCGATTCTATTTTCTTGAACCAGCTTTGGCTAAGCCAAATCGGAGAGTTATGGAGCAGATATAGTAGTTGTGGCAGCCATATCATTTTTATCAGATTGCAGCGCCCTGCTACTGATAGGGGGAATTGTTTCCATATGTCAGCTTTGTGTTTTAATTTAAGTAATAGTGGGACGATATTTAAATTTACGTACTGTCGAGTCCTCATTAAATATAGTGATACAGGTGGTAGAGGAATTTGGACGTTTCTCAGGCCTGGTCATCAACTGGGAAAAATCGGCCTTGCTGCCGGTTGACCCACTTGATGGCCGGGCCCTTCTTGGTGTAGCCCGGCTAAAAGTGGTCACAAATCTGAAATATTTGGGGGTCTGGATCAGAAGGGATATTTTGACACTCTACAAAAAAAATATATATTTTTTTTAAAGATATTTTTATTGGGTTTTCTTAACATACAGACATACAAAGACAATATGAGGAGGACCTAACAAGGTCCTTCACACACAACATATACAACTTGCTCCTACATCAGTCTAAACAAAAGAAGATCTGTTTAAACAGTATAATAGAAAGACAAAGTACATCATACATAATATACCTGCATGACAATCATAGCTGGTGAGATTGCATAGGAGTGTAGTTGTGGTACAAGGTATGCTGCTACCGGTTTACTCCCTTCATGGCAGTATGGGGGAAAGGGTCAGGGGACTAGCCAGCCACCTGCTCCAGATTTTATTAAATGTTTTCTTTCTCAAAGGTGAGTTTATAAAAATAGGATTTTTATAACAGCTTACCTGTAAAATCCTTTTCTTGGAGTACATCACGGGACACAGAGCGGCATAGTCATTACTATGTGGGTTATATAGATACCTTCAGGTGCTGGCACCTTCCAAACCGGAAGTACCCTCCCCTATATAAGCCCCTCCCATCCGGGAGCACCTCAGTTTTGTAGCAAAGCAATAAGTGTCCCCAAAAGAGGGGTGGGAGCTCTGTGTCCCGTGATGTACTCCAAGAAAAGGATTTTACAGGTAAGCTGTTATAAAAATCCTATTTTCTTTCTCGTACATCACGGGACACAGAGCGGCATAGTCATTACTATGTGGGACGTCCCAAAGCAATGCCCAATGAGGGGGGGGATACACCATACATAAGCTGGGCGCTATCTTAGACATGAGGATCTTTTGCGGCCTGCAACACACTGCGCCCAAAGGCGACATCCTCCTGACTTCTAACGTCCACCTGGTAGAACCTAGTAAACGTGTGTACTGAAGACCATGTTGCGGCCTTACAGATTTGAGCCAGGGAGGCCTGGTGATGCACTGCCCATGAAGTTCCAACTGCTCTCGTGGAGTGCGCCCTAACTTTGAACGGAGGCGGTCTCCTTCTCAAGCCATAGGCTTGCATTATGACCTGTCGAATCCACTTGGCTAAAGTAGATTTTGACGCTGCCTGACCCTTTCTGGGGCCTTCCGGCAGAATAAACAAAGTATCCGTTCTGCGAATCTGAGCAGTGGCTTTTAGATAAGCTTTAACTGCTCTTACTACATCCAAAGAATGTAATAACTTTTCCTCTACCGAACTAGGTTTGGGGAAAAAGGAAGGAAGAACCACATCTTGGTTCAAATGAAACCTCAATACCACCTTAGGAAGAAAGGCTGGATGAGGACGTAACACTACTCTGTCCTTATGGATAACCAGATATGGCTCTTTACAGGACATAGCGGCCAATTCCGACACTCTTTTAGCCGAACAAATGGCTACTAGAAAAATCCATTTCCTGGTGAGAAGAACCAAGGAAATGTGCTGTAATGGTTCAAATGGTTGTTTCTGTAGAACCGACAGAACCAGGTTTAAGTCCCATGGACATATCGGAATATTAACCGGAGGGCTAATACGCATCACTCCTTGTATAAAGGCTTTGACTAGTGAATGCGAAGCCAAGGGCCTTTGAAAAAATATTGACAAGGCCGAAATCTGACCCTTGATAGTACTCAAGGCAAGCTACCTATCTACAGCCCACTGTAGGAAGTCCAGAATCCTACCTATTACGTACTTACGTGGATGCCATTTCTTGGCCTCACACCAAGCGATGTACGCCTTCCAGATTCTATAGTAGATCAGCCTGGATACCGGCTTCCTGGCATTGATCATGGTAGATACCACAGGATTAGAGAGACCTCTCTTTTTTAGAATGTGGGCTTCAATAGCCAGGCCGTCAAACCTAGGGCTGGTAAGGAAGGGTGGTATATCGGTCCTTGTGAAAGCAGGTCCGGACGATGTGGGAGGGTCCAAGGACTCCCCACAGACATTTTTACAATCTCCGCGTACCATGCTCTTCGGGGCCACGCTGGAGCCACCAGAATCACTGGTTTCTTTTCTACCCCGATTCTGCGGAGTAATCGAGGTAACAATTGTGGCGGTGGGAATGCATATATCAGCTTGAACCGATCCCAAGGGAACACTAGGGCATCCGAGCCGCAAGCTAGGGGATCCCTTGTCCGAGAGACAAATCTGTCCACCTTTGCGTTGAATCTGGATGCTAGCAGACCTACATCCGGTGTTCCCCACCGCTGACATATTGTCCGGAAAACCTCGGGGTGAAGGGACCATTCCCCTGGGCATAATTGTTTGCGACTTAGAAAGTCCGCCTTCCAATTCTCCACTCCTGGAATGAATACCGCGGATATGGCTGGGACATATCTTTCTGCCCATTTCAGGATGCAATTTACTTCCCTCTGGGCTGCACGACTCCTGGTGCCACCCTGATGATTGATATATGCCACTGCCGTGGCATTGTCTGATTGAATTCTGACAGGGGACCCTTGGAGTTTGAATGTCCAAGCTACTAGGGCATACCGGGCTGCTCGTATCTCTAAGAGATTGATGGGCAGGGCCTTTTCTGCAACCGACCATCTGCCCTGGAGAGACCATTGCTCCAGTACTGCTCCCCAGCCTATAAGGCTGGCATCTGTAGTGACCACCTTCCAAGAAATCGGACTGAAGGATTTCCCTTTTTCCAGATTCTGGGGAACCAACCACCAACGGAGGCTCTTGCGAACGGAAGGGGACAAGGACATTGGTAAGTCTAGGGCCTGAACTTTTTTGTTCCAGGCTGACAGTATGGCCCTTTGCAAATTCCTTGAATGGAATTGACCGTAGGGTACTGCTTCGAATGATGCCACCATTTTTCCTAGCAGCCTCATGCACAGGCGTATGGACGGCTGTCTTTTTGTACCCACTAGGTGGATCAAATCTCTCAAAGACGACACCTTTTCTAGAGGCAAGAACATTTTTCTCTGGTCTGAATCCAGCCTTAGCCCCAAGTATTCCAGACTTTTGACTGGTTTTAGGGCTGACTTGTCTCGGTTGATAATCCAACCGTGAGATTCCAGAAACTTGATTGTCTCGTGAACAACCACTTCTAGTTTTTCCACTGAGTGGTCTATCAGCAACAAGTCGTCTAGATATGCCATTATCGTTACACCTTGTGTTCTTAGATTGGCCAATAATGGGGCCAGAATTTTTGTGAACACTCGTGGTGCTGTGGCCAGACCGAAGGGTAAGGCTCTGAACTGAAAATGGCGCCCTTCTACTGCAAAGCGTAGAAATTTTTGGTGAACTGGAAAGATGGGAATGTGCAAATAAGCATCTTTGATGTCAATCGAGGCTAGCCATTCCTCCCCTTGTAGGGCAGTGGTCACCGATCGGATTGACTCCATCCTGAAAGTTCTGATCTGTAGGAATTTGTTTAGCCCTTTTAGATTTAATATGGGCCTCACGTCCCCGTTTGGTTTCGGCACTGTAAAGAGGTTTGAGTAAAACCCGAAACCCGCATTCTTCCAGGGGAACCTCCATAATTACTCCTTGGAGCAATAGTTGTTCTAGTGCCAACAGGAGGGATCCTCTCTTCCGGGGATCCCTTGGCACGTTCAACGTTATAAAATGGGAAGGAGGGGAGTCTTTTAACTCCAATTTGTATCCCAGACTTACTGCGGAGAGCACCCATCTGTCTCTGATCGTGTCCCGCCAGGTCTCTGCGAACAACTGAAGTCTTCCCCCCACCCGATTAAGTGGGGGCAACCCTTCATGCATTTGATTTTGGGGGAGGTTTTGTACCTCTCCTGACCCAGGGTTTCTTGTTACCCTGCGATTGTCCCTGATTTTTACCCCCGGGATTTGACCGAGGAGGCCGTCGGAACTGTTTCACAGCCGATGTCCCAGGGACTGGAGAAGCAGGCCTCTTAAAAGAGGGACCTCTAACTCTGTTTTTAACCGGCAAGAGTGTACTTTTACCGCTGGAAATTTTCTGGATATATTTGTCCAGGTCTTCCCCGAATAAGCGTTCACCATGAAATGGGAAGCTAACCAACAATTTTTTACAGGGAGCTTCAGCAGACCAGTTTTTGAGCCATAGAAGCCTGCGCATATGTACTACAGACAGCGTAAGGCGGGAGGCCTGATGGATTGAATCCTTTATGGCGTCAACCGCAAAGCCTAAGGCTCTAGGTAGATCAGCTAGGGCAAGGGCCTGCTGATCTGGCAGGTCCCTTAAGACCTGTTTCAACTGATCCTTCACTGCTTGGCAGACCCCAATAGCTGCCACTGCTGGTTGTGTCACCAATCCTGCTGTAGAGAAAGCAGATTTTAATAAGGACTCCAATTTTTTATCTATTGGGTCCTTGAACATTTGGACATTATCTACTGGACATGTCAGTGATTTATTCACACAAGAGATGGCTGCGTCCACTGTAGGGACCCTCCATTTTTTGATGAACTTATCCTCCATGGGATAGACCACCGGAAATCTCTTGGGAGGAGTAAATATTTTATCAGGATGTTCCCAATCCTGGTAAATGAGCCCTTCAAGTAAAGGATGGATTGGAAAGGAACAAACAGTCTGGGGAGCTTTTAGCGACCCCAACGAGGAGACAGAAGTGGATGATGGCTCCGCAAGGGGCATTTTAAATGCTGATCGGACCATGTTAGTCAGGGACTGAACCCATAATCTTTCAGCATGTGATGCTGAGAATGGCTCTTCCACTGTTGATTCCTCTACAACAGAATCAACCTCATCCTGATCCCCTTCAGGTAGGTCGATCCCTGTATGGGACTGTTGCTCTGCTAACAGGTACTCTGAGGGAGGAGACGGAGATCGGGCGCGCTTTTCCTCTGACAGGGAGGCAGCGATCAATGTTGTCAATCTCTCTTCCAGTCCTCCCAGAGCTGAGGAAAAAACCTCCTCTGTTATATACACAGGAGCAGGTGAACTGAGGACAGCCACAGTACCAGGTACTCCTGAGGGTGCTCTACGGTCACTAACCTCTGATTTTTCAGGGGAGATTGGTGCAGCCAAAGCATGCCCAAGATCCTCAGAGCCCGATGGAGACCCCCTTTGCTTCCTGGGATTTTTAGTCCCGGAGACTTTAGACGGCATATTCCTAAGCCCAAAGCTGAGGTATTCCAGCCGAAATACACCACTTACTGACAATAGTCTAGCACAATTGCTGCTATATAAACAGTTGGTGTCTACTAATATGCCTTTCTATGGGGATGCCTGCATCAACCGCCTGCTGTATGCCTTTCTAAATGTTGCCAGCTCTGTTTCTGCCTTCCATAACCAGCTGACAACACCTAATTGTGCTTTTTAACATGCTGGGACGCCCGCACATGCGCAGAAGCGCTGCGGCGCGCACAGAGTGTCATCCACCAAGCTCCGCCCCTTTTTCCGGCTCACCTCTATAGAGGCGCGTGCACGTGCGCTTTCGGCGCTCTTTTTGAAAAGGAACTAGGGACAGAAGCCAGGGCCCTGTTTGCCACAGGGCTGGGGGATGGACGAGCATTGCAACATGGCAGAGGAAACAGTTTCCCATTCAGAGAACTCACCATCTGCCTGGATTTTGACTTGGAAAGAAAAAATCCACATGACAAGAAAACAACGTTCCACAGCGGCCTCTAGTGGTTTAACACAGGTACCACGGTTTAACCATTTTTTTTTTTTTCTTGACCACTATTAAAATTATTAAATTTTTTAGTAGTTACAGGCATGCACAGATATTTAGCGGGAATACCGTTAGGTAACAGGCAGAAAGACATATTAGGCTTGGGGGTCCCCCAATAGAACCAAGTTCCTGAGGGGCCCCCACTTACCTTTTCCCCGCCGCAGGACTCTGTTTGGTCCACAGAAGCCCAAACTTCACCTCTCACGGCAGGCATTGTAATTAAACCTTCAGGGACCGGGTTCCCAAGGATTCCACTCCCCTGGACCTGTATAGCACCCTGCACAGAAAACATCTTGGTCGTGGGTATGACCAGAGCTCTGGATCCCAGGGCCCAGCCCTCCTAAGAGGAGCATTACAGGCAAAACCTTGCTCTTCTCTGCAAGGCCCGGGTACCGACCGTTTAGCTATGAAGCTTTTTTGGTCGGATCCGGAATAGCTTACTGAGGCCCAAAAGAACCTGTACGCAAGCTCAGTGAAAAACACATGTTACTTCTTGGCCAACACCTTAGACACTGGCAAAAAACTGAGGTGCTCCCGGATGGGAGGGGCTTATATAGGGGAGGGTACTTCCGGTTTGGAAGTTGCCAGTGCCAGCACCTGAAGGTAAACTATATAACCCACATAGTAATGACTATGCCGCTCTGTGTCCCGTGATGTACGAGAAAGAAAGTGGAAGGGCGTCCTTGACCAGTTTCAACCACAGTCCCATTGTTGGGGTTGCTGCTCCCCTCCAGGTCAGTAAAATAGATTTTTTAGCATAAAAGTAAAGTATACAAAGTAATCGTTTGACCTGGGAGGGAACAGTGAGATCACCAAAGACCCCTAGGAGACAATTCTTGGGGTTGAGTATGTTGGGAAGCCCCAGTGCTGAAGAGAGAAAGGAGTCTACACTCCTCCAAAAATCCCGCACTATGGGGCAACTCCAAAAACAATGAATGAAGTCAGCTGTATGTCCACATCCCCGAAAGCACTCAGCCGAGGATAAAATGCCCATTTTGTGCATCTTAGCTGGGGTTAGGTGCGATTGGTGGAAGATTTTTATTTGGATTATCCTGTCCCCGGAGGATATAACAGAAGCCTTGAAAGTGTCACTGAATTCGGACCAGTCGTCCTCTGTTATAGATATATCTAGGGAGTCCCATTTGCGTTGTGACGCCTTAAATCAGGGGTTGGAGTCTGCCGCCAAAGCTAAGTAATAAGTAGAGATACGTTTTGTGCGGTCTGGGGATCGCAAGAGATTTTCTAAGTCAGAAATCACAAGCGAGTTGTGTAGGGAACCAAACTGTGCTCGCACAGCATGTCTAAGCTGGTAGTAAAAAAACAAGTAGGTATGTGGTAAGTCAAAGTCCTTTCTCATCTGTGCGAAAGATTTAAATCCCTGAGGGGTGTATATGTGACAAATATTTGATCCCTTGGGAGGTCCACCTTTGTGGGTCAGGCAGGGAGTTAAATTCCGGTAGTGTAGGGTTAAACCAAAGTGGACTATTTGGGGAGACTGACCAGGGGCATGTTTAAGTGTCACAGTTTTAAATAAGGATAGAGAGGTACGTAAAATAGTCAGTCCAGGTCCCGGAGGCGTGCACCCACGATAGACAATGTTATGCAGTGTTTCGAATGAAGAGACCATGGCACCTTCAGTGGTGGTGCAGGCATTGTTCGAATCAGGGTGTAGCCAGTCATGAATATTAACCAGTTGAGATGCTTGATAGTAAAGGTAAAAATCAGGGAAACCTAATCCTGCTAAGTGAGATGGAAGGCGCAGAGTTTCCAGTGCCACTCTAGGGGGCCTACCATTCCAAAAGGAACGCTATACAGACCGAGTCAATACTCTTGAAAATTCTTTTGGGAATTTTGCAAGGGGAGTTAGCCAGGACATACACAAAAAAACATATCTGAATTGAATAACAAGACCATATATATATGTGTGTGTGTGTGTGTGTGTGTGTGTGTGTGTGTGTGTGTGTGTGTGTGTGTGTGTATTAGTGTACAAACGTCAATGTGTGTAAATCTAAAATAACTAACATATACTACGTGAAAAACATAATATATATATGTCTGTGTAAAACCATCAATGAAAAGTGGCCAACACCACCAGTGAAAGTGTAAATATAGCCACCTGACAAAGATATTTGAAAATAAATCTTTTTAAACCAAGAACGTGTAATGGATTATAACGTGTAAAAAATACCAGTGAAGTAAACAATGTAGAAATCGTCCTATTATGGACCTACCGTATATAGTGTAAATGAAAATACAATAATGCATATAAATGAATGATCAAAGTCTGCGGTGCAAAAATGTATTGAAATGTGAAAATCTGTAATCGTACATACATCATGTGAATAGTGATCCGATGGTATGGATAATATTGTAAAGAAGTGTGAAATAGGATTATTGTCACGTTAGTCCTACAAGTTGCATGCACAGTGCAGCAAATTTACGTCCCACTAACCACTGGGAGCAATGACTATGCGGATGAACAGAGAAACTGGGTCTTGCTGCTTTTTTCCCCATGCTAACTTGCTGGGGCGCACAACTAGGCCCCATTCTCTGTGGTGGTTGGCTCGGAATCACTACTGGACCCAGTTGCTAAGACTGTTCCTCATTTACTCCTTGTACACGAAGCTACTGTTTTTCCCAGATGGCAGTACAGAGTTGTTAAGGGATCATGCCTGCACAAGTTGGGGTGGGTGTAAGGCGGGGTGGGGGGAGGGGATTGTTAAACCGTTATTTTTCACATTTTTAAGTGTGCATGCAGTGTCTCAGAAACCGATCATGGAAGAATGTATATATGTTGAATGGATGCCTTATATGGTGTTTAATGTATTTCAGTTCCGTTCCATACTATATTTTCACTGGTCCTTAACCACTTGCCAACCGCTCACGGTATATATACATACGTCGGCAGAATGGCTCGTACAGGCACAATCACGTACCTGTACATGGCCCTTTAACTGCCGACGTCAGGGTGGCGCACGCGCCGCGCTCGCGACCCCCTGCCTTCCCCGTGAGTGGGACCGCGGGTCCCGCAGACTCGATCACCGCGGGGATCCCCGCGATCGTCTCACGGAGGCTCGGAGCGGAGAGATGTGTGTGTAAACACATCTCCCCACTCCTCTACTGACAATGTCAGCAATCTCCGCTCTGTGTAATCAGAGCGGAGATCGGTGACGTGTCAGTCGTAGCCACGCCCCCACACAGTAGTAAACACTCCCCTAGGCACACTTAACCCCTCCAGCGCCCCTAGTGGTTAACCCCTTCTCTGCCAGTGTCATTTTCACAGTAACCAGTGCATTTTTATTGCACTGATCGCTGTGAAAATGACAAATGGTCCAAAAAATATGTCAAAAGTGTCCGCCATAATGTCGCAGTCACGAAAAAAAATCGCTGATCGTCGCCATTACTAGTAAAAAAATTTATAAAAATGCCTTAAAACTATACCCTATTTTGTAAACGCTATAATTTTTGCGCAAACCAATCAATAAACGCTGATTGCGATTTTTTTTTACCAAAAATATGTAGAAGAATACGTATCGGCCTAAACGGAGGAAAAAACATTTTTTATATATTTTTTGGGGATATTTATTATAGCAAAAAGTAAAAAATATGTCATTTTTTTAAAAATTTTCGCCCTATTTTTGTTTATAGCGCAAAAAATAAAAACCGCAGAGGTGATCAAATACCACCAAAAGAAAGCTCTATTTGTGGGAAAAAAGGACGCCAATTTTGTTTGGGAGCCACGTCGCACGACCGCGCAATTGTCAGTTAAAGCGACGCAGTGCCGAATCGCAAAAAGGGGCCTGGTCATAATGGCCCGTATTGGTCCGGGGCTTAAGTGGTTAAGGTATGTGTCTTACTGTGGCGAGGTTATGTTCCATGTACAGCACTATGGCAACTATAAAATTCCTCACGTGGAATGTAAGCGGTCTGCGCGAGAAAATTAAATGCTCGGCTGCCCTTGCTTTCCTTAAAAAGCAACATGCAGACGTGGTGGTGCTGGTTGAGACGCATGTCGAGGGCAGACTCCAAATGGCCCTTCGCCGCCCTTGGGTTGGGTGGGCGTATCACTCCACCCACATGACTCACGCTAGGGGTGTTTCTGTATTAATCGCCAAATCGGTACATTTTGAACTGTGTGAGCTCCTCACTGACCCCAACTGTGGTTCTGGAAGGCTTTACCTTTATGTCTCGTAACCCCACAGTACCGGCAATATGGTTGGGCGATTTCAACACTACACTATGTCCGGCCCTTGACAGACTCCAAACGACACAGGCATCAGGCGTTAGTGCTGATGCGACTAAATTCTCTAAACTTATCTCCACCTTTCACCTTGTAGACACATGGAGACACAACTTCCCACATACTCGAGCCTACTCCTGTTTCTCCCCTGCTCACGACTCCATGTCCCGCATAGATTTTATTCTTGTGTCCCACACCCTGGCACCACGGATCCTGGAAACTGCGTTTTGCCCCAGGTTACTGTCTGACCACAGTCCATATTGGACCACCCTCAGCATTCCTATTGAGAAGCCGCAGAGGCCATGGCGGCTAAATCCGTTCTGGCTCACACTGCTGCCAGAGGATGATGAGCTCATCGCCCAATGGAAGCAATATTTTTTGGAAAATTATCACACGGCCTCTATTGCTGCAGTCTGGGATTCATTTAAAATGTACGCCCGTACTACCCTTATCTCACACATAAATAAAATCAAAACAGACTCCGCTGGGGCGTTTGACAGGGCGGTGATGGAGCTAGACTCTACTGAAAGAGAATACGCTGCCAATCCCACCCCGGCAACGGCGGCCCAGCTTAAAATGCAGACTAGAGTGGTAACCCAACTACAGTTTACGAAGGCTCGTCAAAAGCTCTTCTTTACTAAACAGAAACTCTTTGAATAAGGGGAAAGGGCAGGCAAGCTCCTAGCATACCTTGTGCATAGCGAGGACAGGCCCCCAGTTGTTATCACCCTTCACGGTCCAGGGGGAAGACAGATCACAGACCCAAGCAGTGTAACCTCTAAGTTTAGGGACTTTTTTGCAGACCTATATAAAACGACGGTGACAGACTCGACCGACTTACAGACTGCTTTCCTTCACAGCATCACCTTTCCCCAACTGACAAAGGATCAGGTAGACTTACTTGAGGCACCCCTCACCACGAAAGAAATAGATACTACGATTGCCAGTTTAGCTAGATCCAAATCCCAGGGCTCCGACGGTCTCCCTGTTGAATTTTACTCCCAATTTAGTGAACTACTAACTCCCAAACTGCTTGCACTATTTAATCACCTATTTGAAACCTTCACCCTGCCCCCCTCTATGCGGGAAGCGACGATAGTCCTTATCCCCAAACCTGGGAAGGACCCGGGCTACCCCGGAGTCCTACCGCCCCATTTCTCTACTGCAAGTTGATATAAAAATACTAGCCAAGGTGCTGTCCCTTAGATTAAACCAAGTAATTCTGTCCCTCATACACGCAGATCAAGCAGGCTTCATGCCGGGCCGCAACACTTCTTTTAATTTACGCAAACTGTACATAAACCTACAAGCTACGCACGCTGAAGTTGGGTCGAGGGTGGTGGTGACATTAGATACGGCAAAGGCGTTTGATTCGGTGGAGTGGGGTTATCTCTGGAGCTGCTTGGAGGGATATGGCTTTGGACCACGGTTTATCAAGTGGGTCCATTTGCTGTATCAGGCGCCCACGGCCAAGGTGGTGGCCAATGGCTGGTCGTCTCGAATGTTTGACCTCAGCAGAGGCACGAGACAAGGCTGCCCTCTTTCACCACTACTATACGCCTTGGCCGCGGAACCCTTAGCCATGTCCATCCGAGCTAACCCGGAGATCAGGGGACTGAGCTGTGGCACTCTGACTGAAAAGATCAGCATGTATGCAGATGACACACTGCCGTATCTGGAGGACTCGGGCCCCTCTCTACACGCGGCTCTCCAGACAATCAAACAGTTTGGGACTTTTTTCGGGCTAAAAATCAACTGGGGTAAGTCCCAAGTCCTTCCTCTCGACAGTTTCCCACCGACTGAATTTCAGGACAGTTTGCCATTACAACGAGTCAGTACCATTAAATACTTAGGGATATGCGTATCCAGAACACCGGCAGATTATATACATTTAAATCTAGGTCCCCTGATTTCCCATGTTAAATCCAAACTGCGAGCCCGGGCCCGTCTTCCACTGGGGGTTTGGGGCCGGGTGAACCTCATTAAAATGGTCCTCCTACCCAAGATACTCTATGTTCTCTGGCACTTCCCGGTGTACTTACCCCTGAAACATTTTAAATCCCTTGAGGCCCTTCTCAAACCTTTTGCGTGGGGAAACAGCAGACACAAATTAGCTTGGCAGGTGCTTAAAAACCCCGCAGACCTGGGGGGCACCGCTCTCCCTGACTTTAATCTCTACTATATCGCCTCACAATTATCCCAACTGTACCATATTGACAAGACGGACAAAGAGCGGTTTCTCCAGCTGCTCTGCCCGAGGTGGGCTCGATGCACTGGGGACTCAATCTACGCGCTGGCGATGGGCTCTAGTGGTGCGGGGCTGGGGGATGACAGACAGACTCTGATATACCATTACAGACGCATATGGGACTTAGCTTCTGCAAAGCTAGGGATACCAATCTACAATAATTATACTCCTCTATGGCACAATAAAACTCTGTCAGAATTTCTGCAAATGCCTGATGCAGACCTTTGGTCTAATCATGGTATTCTTTACATGCACCAACTGTTTGCAGACGGAACCCTCAAACCTTTCACCACGCTTAGCGACGAATTTTCACTCCCCGGATACATGCTCTTTCGATTCTTGCAGGTGAGACACGCAGTCCGGGCTCAGTTTTCGGTGTCTGCCCCGCGGTCGGCCCCCAATCCAATTATGGCTATAATCAAAAGTACGGACCCTTGCAAACTAATATCGGCCTTCTACGGTATGCACACTACCCCTGTTTCCACCAAATTGGCATATAAATTTAAACCTCGCTGGGAGAGAGTGATAGGCCCCTTGGAGGATGAGGAATGGGAGGAGGCTTTAGAATCCTGCAAGGCTGTCTCACCCAAGCTCTCCGACAGATTGACACAAATCTATATTATACATCAGGCATATCTCACCCCCCTTCGGGTTGCCAGATATAGGAGCACCCAATCTACCCTTTGTCAGATGTGTGGGAGGGAGGTGGGTACGTTCTTTCATTTAATATGGTCATGTCCCAAAATACAGGGCCTGTGGGCGCAAGCTGTAACCTTTCTACATGATCACATGGGATCTCCGGTCACGCTAGACCCAAAACAATGCCTACTTGGGGTGCTCCCGGATGCTTTAGACAAATATACGAAGACATTCCTGCATGAGACTTTGTTCTCGGTGCGGAAGGTTATTGCCCGAACCTGAATGCGACCCGTACCCCCTAAGCTGGTGGAGTGGAAGGTGGAGGTCAATGACAATCTACCGTATAAAAAAGGTCATGTATATTAACAGGGAATGCCCGCCCAAATACGACAAAATATGGGATCGTTGGCTACAAGACTCTGATACTTGTACGTAAGGCGCATTGGGACTGTGTTGCCAGATGGGTGGCTTACCCCTGGCTGGGCGCATTGTTACAGGTCTAGAGGACCTGCATGGTCGGCACCAGATATTGCTCTTTTTTTTTTTCTGGTATTATTTTTATTTATTTTTTATGTTTGTTATTCATGACACCGGTTTTGAACTGTCTGTATTCTTAATACTGTACACTCTCATGCTATCATTGACACTTTGGATGTATGCTATAACATGTATGCACTTGTTATAATAAACTCGATTCTAAAAAAAAAAAATAGGATTATTGTGTATCGATTGGCCATAAACATGATACCTGATGAAACGATGTATACCAATAATGAGTGTTGTATCCATATGCACATGCATATACATACAAGTATAAAAGCAAACAAATAGAAATATATGCATGTGAATATATAACTAACTCTTAACAATGAGGCTGATTTTTCTCTGTATAGTCATAGAAAAAATTTATGGATGTGTAGATATAAAGATGTCATCTGATAGGAGTCAGAGTGAGATGTGAATATACATGTGTGCCTGAAAAAAAATCAAAATGTATAGATAAATACTAGGTTTAACCTATATATACACACACACACAGGCATATATAAACATCAAGATAACAACCGCATGCACACAATTGATCAAACATCGGAAGGTGAAAGTCCAACGTCTCCACACAGAGAGAGCCCGAACCGACAAGGATCCTGAGTCAATCTATAGTTAACAATAAGTGATGTTTATATATATATATATATATATATATATATATATATATATATATATATATATATATATATATATACATATACACTACACATCCATACATTTTTTATATGACTACACAGAGAAAAATCAGCCTCATTGTTAAAAGTTAGAAATATATGCATGTGAATATATAACTATTTATGTTTGCTTTTATACTTGTATGTATATGCATGTGCATATGGATACAACACTCATTATTGGTATACATCGTTACATCAGGTATCATGTTTATGGCCAATCGATACACAATAATCCTATTTCACACTTCTTTACAATATTATCCATACCATCGGATCACTATTCACATGATGTATGTACGATTACAGATTTTCACATTTCAATACATTTTTGCACCGCAGACTTTGATCATTCATTTATATGCATTATTGTATTTTCATTTACACTATATAGGTCCATAATAGGACGATTTCTACATTGTTTACTTCACTGGTATTTTTTACACGTTATAATCCATTACACATTCTTGGTTTAAAAAGATTTATTTTCAAATATCTTTGTCAGGTGGCTATATTTACACTTTCACTGGTGGTGTTGGCCACTTTTCATTGATGGTTTTACACAGACATATATATATTATTATGTTTTTCCACATAGTATATATTCGTTATTTTAGCTTTACACACATTGATGTTTGTACACTAATACGTACACACACACACACACATATATATATATATATATATATATATATATATATAGTCTTGTTATTCAAATCAGATATGTTTTTGTAGAGTGTCAAAATTTACAAAGTTAATTTTATGCATACAGGTGGTTTCAATCACGGCTTAATCACGGTTTATTCCATTTATTGATTGGTCTCAATTCACTAGTGGTCTTGGTTGATCACATGTTCTTTTAATGATACTATATATTTGAAGTGCTTTTTATATATGCTAGCTATGAGTAAGCACTACATAATAGTGTGAAACGCGTCGGCTGTATGTCCCCACTCTTGCTGCGATTTGTAGTGCTTTTATCCTTTTACCAATAAAGGCAACCGTTAAGGTTTTTTTGAAGTGCGGCTGTCCATACCAATTTCTATTTTCTTACTTTAAAATGGTGGCTAGTGAAAAAAAAAAAAATGGTTCAGGTGGAGCACAAGATTCAGAACCTGAACACATGGCCTGCATGCAGTCATACCCATTAATGGGGGGGGGGGGTTGGCGTGGAGGGAAGGGGTTAAAAAAGAGGAATAATAAAAATAAAAAAAAGAAGGGCTAGAGGAAGAAGTGGAATAAGTGGGCAAATGGAAGGGGTAGGGATCCATGGCGGGGGCGACGAATCCTCAAATCGAAATCCAATGCAGAAAATGCTTGCAGGTTAGGATAACAATAAAGTATTAATTTGAATTGTAAAACAATCGCGTGTTTTGCTCCTCTATTTTGTCTCCAAGGGTGGCAGTTAAATGCTCCATGTGTTGGATGTCCTTCACCCTGGTGAACCATTGAGAGATGGTAGGTGGAGATGGTTTTTCCACATACTGGGGATGCAGACCCTGGCAGCATTCAGTACATTTTTGATAGCAGCGAACAAATATTCTTACGCACAAGTGTGTTGATTAGGTGACAAAGTTCAGGGTGGAAAATGTCTCAGGCCTTGCTGCTCTCCAGGATAGGGGTATCCTAGCAGTCAGAAAAGAAAGAGAAAAGAGGGCGCACCAGCCTTGTGCATTATCCTTTTATAGGTTTATTAAAATAGTTCATTGAAAACTACTCACAAGCATGTGAAAGAAAAGGGAAATATAAAAGCTTATTATAACCGATAGCAATTGGCCCGATATCAAAAATATCCAGGTAATGAAAGAGGACACGAGGACCACTGCTGGCTGGTGCGTTTCGAAGGCATACCTTCATCCTCAGATCCTTCAGTAAATGCTTTAGTAGTGACTTGCAGTATCTCTTACTTTACATAGGGATTAAGTTAAGAAGCACTGCAGCGGTGTTGTCAAAAAGGGAGATGTCTGTTCGTTTGTGGTCAATTTGCAAGACTTAACGCCAAAAAGGCTAGATCGTACCGACCTGAGCTCCACATCGCCAACAAGGGCGGTGTCCAAACAAACATGGACGCTATAACAGAGGGGTCCGGTACCATCGCGACAGGATTTTAAAATGTAGTCTCTTGGTATTTGCTACACAAGGAAGATTTTTGGGCAAAGAGTATACCATTCTTCTGATCGACAGTAAATGTGGTATTCAGGTCCGTTTCCCATATGGATAGGTATGGGGGATCCTGCTGGGAAGATAAGCCATGCAGGATATGATATGAGGAAGAGAACGATTTACGAAAAGGGACCTTCACCGAGGAAGGTCTTCAAATGGGGTGAGGTGCCTGGTAAAGGATGCAGTATCCGGGAAGGAATGCAGAAAGCAAGCCATCTGCCCTTTTCTCTTTAGTCCGGAGGACAGGGCTCCCATGGTTGCCAAAAAGAATGTCAAATTTTGATTTGTCTGAACACATAGCAGCTTTCCACTTTGCAACAGACCATTTTAAATGAGATTTGGCCCAGACAAGACGTCCATGCTTCTGGATTATGTTCAGATAGGATGACTTCTTTGCATGATGGAGCTTTAACTTGTATTTCTGGATGGCGCATTCACAGAGAGTGATTTTTGGAAGTATTCCTGTGACTGCAGTGATCCATCACAGAATCATGCCCGTTTATAACACAGTGCCGTCTGAGAGCCCGAAGAACATGGGCAACTAATATTGTGTTTCAGCTTGTCCCTTGCTCACAGAGATTTCTTCAGATTCTCTGAATCTTTTGATATTGTACTGCAGATATATTTAAAGTATTTGCAATTTTACATTGAAGAACATTATTCTGAAATTGTTTGACTACTTTTAGACTCATCTTTTCACAGACTGGTAAACCTCTGCCCATTTTTACTTCTGAGACACTGACTTTCTAAGATGCTCTTTTTGTACCCAATCGTGTAACTGACCTGTTGACAATAAACCTAATTAGCTGCAAAATGTTCTTCCAGCTCGTCCTTGTTAGTACCACTTTGCCAGCTTTTTGTGGCCTTGTCCCAACTTTTTTGATAAGTGTTGCTGCCATCAATTTTAAAATGACCTTTTTTTTGCTTGAAATGGAACATTTTCGGTTTAAACAATCGAGATGTTTTCTATTTTTTTTATTGTGAATAAAACACGGGTTTATGAGATTTGCAAATCACTTCATTCTTTTTTTTTTATGTAGAATTTACACAGCGTACAAACTTTTTTTGGATTGGGGATGTAAAAAAAAAAAAAAAAAAAGTCATACTTTAAAAACAGATTCTCCCCCCCCCCAGAATCATACTTACCTAGGTGGATGCAGAAACAGACCGATGCTGCATCTGTCCCCTGGCGCCTCTGCACTGAGAACCGAGCGATCAAACACCGACAAGCAGAGAGCTGCTGCCTGTCAGACTGTTTTGATCTCCGCTCTGAGCCCCCCCCCCCCCCCGGAGCGCTGAGCTGTGGAGGGGCAGGGAGCAGCCATCTCAGGCTCTAAGCTCTGAGACAGGTATCAGTGCAGGCACCTGATGGATCCAGACTTCATTGTCATGATGACGTGGTGCCTGGACTAATTTCTGTGACGTCAGCAGAGAGCGGACTTCTGCCTGCTCTCCGCTGAAAACTGGTCACACGAGTGAAAAACAAATTGCACTCCTGTGATCCATAGGAGAAGCCCAGCCAAATGAGCTTTGGCTCGACTTCTCCTATAAGGCCCAACTAGGTGGTGCTGTGGGAGGGCTCTTTTCCTTCTGGGTTTAATTTGGCCAGAGCTCTCCTTAAATATTACTGCCTTTCTGGTAGGGATGGCGATACATCTGTCTAGCTAGGGGCTGGGCAGAGAAAAGCCTGCAGTGCTTGCGCCCCTGGAGTGGCAGTCCAGGATTACCAGAACAACTCAGTTTGAGTTAAGTACAGCACCTTAGTCACATAATTTCATTGCACACCTGCCTCCTGGGCTGGACTCTTTTGGCCAAGACCAGAGGAATTTTTATACCGGCCAGATTGTGTAGCACTCCCGATTAGTAGAGAGTGTAGATCTTCAGCCTTGCCCTTAAAGTCTTTTGGTCAGGTTCACCCCCTCGTATAGGGTTCTCCCTTTGGTAAAGCCCCACCCAGTATTTGAGAGACCTTGCTTCGGCCGGTCCCTCAAGAATGATGTCCACCTGGTTTTGGTCAGGTGGACCATGAGTACCCCAGTCCCCATCAGGTGTCTTGTGATCAGGATCTTTTCTCTTTAGAGGATGACCATGTGTACACACCTTGTGTGCTTCACTTTTTGTGTGCTCACTTTATTTTGCACCAGATGTTAGTTTCGAGTGAGGATACTGCACTGTAGAGCTTAAAAAACAAAACAAAAAAACCTTTAAAACCAAAAGAACTTTTAAAAAGATGTCATGTTTTTATGGCCATCTGTAAAGGCTTGTTTACATCTACCGGGTGTGATCATGCACAGGCACATTTCTGCACATCATATGTAGAACAGTCCATGGGCTGCCCCAAGCACAAGAAATACAGAAAAGCGCTGGATTCCAAAAACACGTGGCACCATGCGGTTTGGCATACGCAAAAACGTACACGCTTGCAGATGTGTGGGGGATGGCCATTAATAAAATTAATGGCATCACTGCATACCTGCTAAAGGGCAATACATTTCTGTGCATTAGGAAAGCATTTGATGTGGTGTGTGTTCCAATCATGCAAAGATTTGAATCTAGCCTTATCCGAATATCGTACGACAGATCGTATGACTTTTTTCGCTTAATAGTCGCAAGTAGAAACTGAATAGGTTACTAAAGTCACGAAAATTCTCGTACGACAGAAAAAAAAAAAAATTGGAAGTGATGTCATGTGTTGTAATGTATACTGACTAAACGAAAATCATACGATCTGTTATCGTACGAGGAAAATTTTTGTGCTTGTCCGATCGAATAATAAATCGGATAAACTGTCATGATCGGCTCTCGAAAGTAGTGTACACTCGATCCGAAAATCGTACGATTCTTCCTCGGACGACCGTTTTCGTCCGATATTCGGATCGTGTGTATGGGCCATTAGGGAGATTTCCCCCAACTTCCAGGATTGCCGACAGTGTCCCCAGAGCAGAAGCAATAGGATATTTTCTAGTGAAAGGAAAACTTTTTTTTTAAAGCAAGACAAGGTTACAATCAGTTAAGATTTTCTTTACATTTAGTGCTTCCTTCTGTCCCAGTGACAGCTGTCCCCCCCCCCCCCCCCCTCCACCATGTTTTGTCCTGGGGTCAGAAAGACAAAGTGAAAGGAAATCCCTACAATGGGTTTAAAGTCAACAAGAAACCACCATATACTTTACAATCTGACTGTAAAATCCCCTTTAGATCTACTAAAAAACAAATGCAATTAACTGCTTTATTGGATACAGATTGATTGGATAGTTTAGGTCAGTCCCTATATTACATAGTTTTGGTAAATCTAAAGTTAATTCTACGATAGGAGGATCAGATTGCCAAGTGCATGGTAAGGTGCAAAAAAATAGAAAGTCCTTACCAAATCCATACCCAAAGGATTTAAAGGACTCGCACACACAGACTAGGACCATACACTGCTCAGATCAGCCTATTTTCGTGGCAGATACTGCCAGGTGTTTCTGTTCAGCTGCGAACAATAAACCTTTACAAATCAAGGGCAGAACAGATGTGTCCGCATCCAGGGGTGCACATCTGTACCTAACCCCAGATAATCCATTGTGTGCGATTACATGTAAATAGCTGCGAACAGTATCAATCTGTCATTGATGTGTACGTGCTTATGGTCTGCAAGTCAACAGAAACCCCTAGCAGCACCAATCGCAAGAATACACTGATCTGGCAGTGTCCATCCCTAATCGCCCATGTCCATGAGCCCTAAAAGCCCAATGCAACCATTTACAGGTTGCTGCAAGTCATGTTCAAAATGGCAGTTCCTATTGAGCATTTGTGTCATTCTAAGTATTTGTTAATAATTGTGGTCAGGTGAATGGTAAAAATAGGTGTTTGAGAGATGTTCTACCGTTCCCCATAAACTGCAAAGGCTGTACACATGGCACAACAAAAATTACACCCCAGTCCCATTCAGCGGGCCGAACTGCTGCCTGAAATGACACACTTATGTAAATGGGGCTGCATCATTAACTGGCCTGCAACAGTGTGCAGTGCGACGTTAAAACAGACTATAGCCACATATCGTCTCATCACCGCCTGGGAAACACCTTTGAAAACCAATCCGCCTTCCTTTCCAGAGGGGCAGCAGACTGCCACAGTTGTAAACTTAACCTAATAATATTTCTGACGCAGCCAAGCCCTATATAAACATGCTTCTTTCATTAGTAAACATCTGCATGCCCAAGTGTTTTTTCTTTGTAGTTGACTCCCTTTAACAAAAAAAAAAAAAAAAAAACTTACCCGACTGAGTCTGGAAACTGCCAGAGACACACATGTCTTGAAGTCATCTGGATTCTTTCTGCAGAGGCAAGTAATGAGGCTGACAGCTGCAGTCACCACTCCCTGTATCAATGACAAAAAACAAAAAGTAGATGTTGGACGTAAAACCAAAATTTCAAAGCAGAACTCCAATCAAAAATAAAGATAAAAATAAACAGCTGGCTAAAGACAAAATAGAAAAAAAAAACTGTTTGCTGCAACATTCGATGTCAGTCTAGAGATTTCACCCACAGTATTTACTAGGGTTGCACCGATACTAGCATTGGTACAGATACCGAGCATTTGCACGAGTACTTGTACTCGTGCAAATGCCCTGATGCTTGACCCGATACCTGGGCAGTCGGGGTGATCGGTGGGGGTAGTTACAAGCACCGATCCCCCTGTAAGTAGTTACATAGTAGGTAAGGTTGAAAAGAGACAAAAATCCATCAAGTCCAACCTATATGTGATTATATGTCAGTATTACATTGTATATCCCTGTATGTTGCGGTTACTCAGGTGCTTATCTAATAGCTTTTTGAAACCATCGATGCCCCCCACGCTGAAACCACCACCCTTGACGCTCTTACAGTAAAGAACCCTCTGCGCAGATTAAGGTTAAACCTCTTTTCTTCTAATTTTAGTGAGTGGCCACGTGTCTTGCTTAAACTCCCTTCCGCGAAAAAGTTTTATCCTTATTGTGGGGTCACCAGTATGGTATTTGTAAATTTAAATCATATCCCCTCTCAAGTTTCTCTTCTTCAGAGAGAATAAGTTCAGTGCTTGCAATCTTTCTTTATAACTAATATCCTCCAGTCCCTTTATTAGCTTTGCTGCCCTTCTTTGTACTCTCTCCATTTCCAGTACATCCTTCCTGAGGACTGGTGCCCAGAACTGGAAAGCATACTCCAGGTGAGGCCGGACTAAAGTCTTGTAGATTGGGAGAATTATCGCTTTATCCCTGGAGTTAATCCCCTTTTCTTTCTCGTACATCACGGGACACAGAGCGACATAGTCATTACTAATGGGTTATATAGTTACCGTCAGGTGCTGGCACTGGCAACTTCCAAAACCGGAAGTACCCTCCCCTATATAAGCCCCTCCCATCCGGGAGCACCTCAGTTTTTTGCCAGTGTCTAAGGTGTTGGCCAAGAAGAAACATGTGTTTTTCACTGAGCTTGCGTACAGGTTCTTTTGGGCCTCAGTAAGCTATTCCGGATCCGACCAAAAAAGCTTCATAGCTAAACGGTCGGTACCCGGGCCTTGCAGAGAAGAGCAAGGTTCTGCCTGTAATGCTTCTCTTAGGAGAGCTGGACCCTGGGATCCAGAGCTCTGGTCATACCCACGACCAAGATGTTTTCTGTGCAGGGTGCTATACAGGTCCAGGGGAGTGGAATCCTTGGGAACCCGGTCCCTGAAGGTTTGATTACAATGCCTGCCGTGATAGGTGAAGTTTGGGCTTTTGTGGACCAAACAAAGTCCTGCGGCGGGGAACAGGTAAGTGGGGGCCCCCAGGAACTTGGTTCTATTGGGGGACCCCCAAGCCTAATTTGTCTTTCTGTCTGTTACCTAACGGTATTCCCGCTAATATCTGTGCATGCCTGTAACTACTAAAAAAAAAAAAAATGTAATAATTTTTAATGGTGGTCAAGAAAAAAAAAAAAAAAAAGAATGTTTTTTTATATATGTTTAGTATATTAAACTGCGGTACCTGTGTTTGTCCACTAGAGGCCGCTGTGGAATGTTTTTCTTGTCATATGGACTAGTTTCTTCTCAGAGAGCAAAGTCCAGGCAGCTGGTGAGTTCTCCTACAGGAAACTGTTTCCTCTGCCATGTTGCAGTGTTCGTCTATCCCCCGGCCTGCGGCAAAGGGGGCCCTGGCTCCTGTCCCTGGTTTCCATGTTTGAAAATTAGCGCAGAGGCGCACGTGGCCGCGCGCGTGCGCGTGCACGCGCCTCTATATATAGAGGTGGCCGGGAAAAGGGGCGGGGCCTGGGGGATGACGCTCTGTGCGCGCCGCAGCGCTTCTGCGCATGTGCGGGCGTCCCAGCAGGTTTTTAAAAAATTCCAGGAGGAATAGGGGGTCTCCATCGGGCTCTGAGGATCTTGGGCATGCTTTGGCTGCACCAGTCTCCCCTGAAGAATCAGAGGTTAGTGACCGTAGGGCACCCCCAGGAGTACCTGGTACTGTGGCTGTCCCCAGTTCACCTGCTCCTGTGTATGTAACAGAGGAGGTTTTTTCCTCAGCTCTGGGAGGGCTGGAAGAGAGATTGTCAGCACTAATTGCTGCTTCCCTGTCACAGGAGAAAAGCGCTCGATCTCCGTCTCCTCCCTCAGAGTGCCTGTTAACAGAGGACAGTCCCATACAGAGAACGACCTACCTGAGGGGGATCAGGATGAGGTTGATTCAGTTGTAGAGGAATCAACAGTGGAGGAGCCGTTCTCAGCATCACATGCTGAGAGGTTATGGGTGCAGTCCCTGACTAATATGGTCCGATCAGCATTTAAAATGCCACTTGCGGAGCCATCCTCCTCTTCTGTCTCCTCGTTGGGGTCGCTAAAAGCTCCCCAGACTGTTTGTTCTTTTCCGATCCATCCTTTACTGGAGGGGCTCATTTACCAGGATTGGGAGCATCCTGACAAAATATTTACTCCCCCCAAGAGATTTCCGGTGGTCTATCCTATGGAGGATAAGTTTGTCAGAAAATGGAAGGTCCCTACAGTGGACGCAGCCATCTCTTGTGTGAATAAATCACTGACATGTCCGGTGGAAAATGTCCAAATGTTCAAGGACCCAATAGATAAAAAATTGGAGTCCTTATTGAAATCTGCTTTTTCTACAGCAGGATTGGTGACACAACCAGCAGTGGCAGCTATAGGGGTCTGCCAAGCAGTGAAGGATCAGTTGAAACAGGTCTTAAGGGACGTGCCAGATCAGCAGGCTCTTGCTCTAGCTGATCTACCTAGAGCCTTATGCTTTGCGGTGGACGCTATAAAGGATTCAATCCATCAGGCCTCCCGCCTTACGCTGTCTGTAGTACATATGCGCAGGCTTCTATGGCTCAAAAACTGGTCTGCTGAAGCTCCCTGTAAAAAATTGCTGGTCAGCTTCCCATTTCATGGGGAGCGCTTATTCGGGGAAGACCTGGACAAGTATATCCAGAGAATTTCCAGCGGTAAAAGTACACTCTTGCCGGTCAAAAATAGACTTAGAGGTCCCTCTTTTAAGAGGCCGGCTTCTCCAGTCCCTAGGACATCGACTGTGAAACAGTTCCGACGGCCTCCCCGGTCAAATCCCGGAGGTAAAAATCAGGGACAGTTGCAGGGTAACAAGAAGCCCTGGAGCAGGAGAGGTACAAAACCTCCCCCAAAGTCAAATGCATGAAGGGTTGCCCCCACCCAATCGGGTGGGGGGAAGACTTCAGTTGTTCACAGAAACCTGGCGGGACACGATCCGAGACAGATGGGTGCTCTCCGCAGTAAATCTGGGATACAAATTGGAGTTAAAAAACTCCCCTCCTTCCCGCTTTATAAGGTCGAACGTGCCAAGGGATCCCCAGAAGAGAGGATCCCTCCTGTTGGCACTGGAACAATTATTGCTTCAAGCAGTAATTATAGAGGTCCCCCTGGAAGAATGGGGGTTCGGGTTTTACTCAAACCTCTTTACAGTTCCGAAGCCAAACGGGGACGTGAGGCCCATATTAAATCTAAAAGGGCTAAACAAATTCCTACATATCAGGACTTTCCGGATGGAGTCGATCCGATCGGTAGCCACTGCCCTACAAGGGGAGGAATGGTTAGCCTCGATCGACATCAAAGATGCGTATTTGCACATCCCCATCTTTCCAGCCCACCAAAAATTTCTACGTTTTGCGATAGAAGGGCGCCATTTTCAGTTCAGAGCCTTACCCTTCGGTCTGGCCACAGCACCAAGAGTGTTCACAAAAATTCTGGCCCCATTATTGGCCAATCTAAGAACACGAGGTGTAACGATAATGGCATATCTAGACGACTTGTTGCTGATAGACCACTCAGTGGAAAAACTAGAAGTGGTTGTTCACGAGACAATCAAGTATCTGGAATATCACGGTTGGATTATCAACCGAGACAAGTCAGCCCTAAAACCAGTCAAAAGTCTGGAATACTTGGGGCTAAGGCTGGATTCAGACCAGAGAAAAATTTTCTTGCCTCGAGAAAAGGGGTCGTCTTTGAGAGATTTGATCCACTTAGTGGGTTCAAAAAGACAGCCATCCATACGCCTGTGCATGAGGCTGCTGGGAAAAATGGTGGCATCATTCGAAGCAGTACCCTACGGTCAATTCCATTCAAGGAAGTTGCAAAGGGCCATACTGTCAGCCTGGAACGAAAAAGTTCAGGCTCTGGACGTACCAATGTCCTTGTCCCCTTCCGTTCGCAGAAGCCTCCGTTGGTGGTTGTTTCCCCGGAATCTGGAAAGAGGGAAATCCTTCAGTCCGATTTCTTGGAAGGTGGTCACTACAGATGCCAGCCTTTTAGGCTGGGGAGCAGTACTGGAGCAATGGTCTCTCCAGGGCAGATGGTCGGATGCGGAAAAGGCCCTGCCCATCAATCTCTTAGAGATACGAGCAGCCCGGTATGCCCTAGTAGCATGGACATCCAAACTCCAAGGGTCCCCTGTCAGAGTTCAGTCAGACAATGCCACAGCAGTGGCATATATCAATCGTCAGGGGGGCACCAGGAGTCGTGCAGCCCAAAGGGAAGTAAATTACATCCTGAGATGGGCAGAAAGATATGTCCCAGCCATATCTGCGGTATTCATTCCAGGGGTGGAGAATTGGAAGGCGGACTTTCTAAGTCGCCAACAATTATGCCCAGGGGAATGGTCCCTTCATCCCAAGGTTTTCCGGACAATATGTCAGCGGTGGGGAACACCGGATGTAGATCTGCTAGCATCCAGGTTCAACACGAAAGTGGACAGGTTTGTCTCTTGGACAAGGGATCCCCTAGCGTGCGGCTCGGATGCCCTAGTGTTCCCTTGGGATCAGTTCAAGCTGATATATGCATTCCCACCGCCACAATTGTTACCTCGATTACTCCGCAGAATCAGGGTAGAAAAGAAACCAGTGATTCTGGTGGCTCCAGCGTGGCCCCGAAGAGCATGGTACGCGGAGATTGTAAAAATGTCTGTGGGGAGTCCTTGGACCCTCCCACATCGTCCGGACCTGCTTTCGCAGGGACCGATATACCACCCTTCCTTACCAGCCCTAGGTTTGACGGCCTGGCTATTGAAGCCCACATTCTAAAAAGGAGAGGGCTCTCTAATGCTGTGGTGTCTACCATGATCAATGCCAGGAAACCGGTATCCAGGCAGATCTACTATAGAATCTGGAAGGCGTACATCGCCTGGTGTGAGGCCAGGAAATGGCATCCACGTAAATACGTAATAGGTAGAATTCTGGACTTCCTACAATGGGCTGTAGATAGGAAGCTTGCCTTGAGTACTATCAAAGGTCAGATTTCGGCCTTGTCAATATTTTTTCAAAGGCCCTTGGCTTCGCATTCACTAGTCAAAGCCTTTATACAAGGAGTGATGCGTATTAGTCCTCCGGTTAATATTCCCATATGTCCATGGGATCTAAACTTGGTTCTGTCGGTTCTACAGAAACAACCATTTGAACCATTACAGCATATTTCCTTAGTGCTTCTCACCAGGAAATTGATTTTTCTAGTAGCCATTTGTTCGGCTAAAAGAGTATCGGAATTAGCAGCTATGTCCTGTAAGGAGCCATATCTGGTTATCCATAAGGACAGAGTAGTGTTACGTCCTCATCCAGCCTTTCTTCCTAAGGTGGTATCGAGTTTTCATTTGAACCAAGATGTGGTTCTTCCTTCTTTTTTCCCCAAGCCTACTTCGGTAGAGGAAAAGTTATTGCATTCTTTGGATGTAGTAAGAGCAGTTAAAGCTTATCTAAAAGCCACCGCTCAGATTCGCAGAACGGATACTTTGTTTATTCTGCCGGAAGGCCCCAGAAAGGGTCAGGCAGCGTCAAAATCTACTTTAGCCAAGTGGATTCGACAGGTCATAATACAAGCCTATAGCTTGAGAAGTAGACCGCCTCCGTTCAAAGTTAGGGCGCACTCCACGAGAGCAGTTGGAACTTCATGGGCAGTGCATCACCAGGCCTCCCTGGCTCAAGTCTGTAAGGCCGCAACATGGTCTTCAGTACACACGTTTACTAGGTTCTACCAGGTGGACGTTAGAAGTCAGGAGGATGTCGCCTTTGGGCGCAGTGTGTTGCAGGCCGCAAAAGATCCTCATGTCTGATAGCGCTCAGCTTATATATGGTGTATCCCCCCCCCTCATTTGGCATTGCTTTAGGACATCCCATTAGTAATGACTATGTCGCTCTGTGTCCCGTGATGTACGAGAAAGAAAATAGGATTTTTATAACAGCTTACCTGTAAAATCCTTTTCTTGGAGTACATCACGGGACACAGAGCTCCCGCCCCTCTTTGGGGACACTTATTGCTTTGCTACAAAACTGAGGTGCTCCCGGATGGGAGGGGCTTATATAGGGGAGGGTACTTCCGGTTTTGGAAGTTGCCAGTGCCAGCACCTGACGGTAACTATATAACCCATTAGTAATGACTATGTCGCTCTGTGTCCCGTGATGTACTCCAAGAAAAGGATTTTACAGGTAAGCTGTTATAAAAATCCTATTTTTAATGCAAGAAAATATTCTGTTTGCTTTGTTAGCAGTAGCTCGGCATTGCATGCCATTGCTGAGCCCATCATCTACTAGGACCCCCAGGTCCTTTTCCATCCCAGGTTCACCCCCTAGTGGGTAGATTGCATTCATATTTTCGCCACCCAAATGCATTAATTTTACATTTTTCTACATTAACCACTTAAGGACCAAGTCTTTTTTTTAGACTCCGTGTTTACAAGTTTAAAACGTTTTTTTTGCTGGAAAATTAATTAGAACCCCCAAAAATTATATATATTTTTTTATAACACCCTAGAGAATAAAATGGCGGTCATTGCAATACTTTTTGTCACACCGTATTTGCGCAGCGGTCTTACAAGCGCACTTTTTTGGGAAAAAATTCACTTAAAAAATAAGACAACAGTAAAGTTAGCCCAATTTTTTTTTATATTGTGAAAGATGATGTTACGCCGAGTAAATTGATACCCCACATGTCACGCTTCAAAATTGCGCCCCGCTCGTGGAATGGCGTCAAACTTTTACCCTTAAAAATCTCCATAGGCGACGTTTAAAAAATTCTACAGGTTGCATCTTTTGAGTTGCCTTTAAGACGTATGGGCGGAAGTGACGTTTTGACTTCGCTTCCGCCCTGCTATAGTATGGAGACGGGGGGAGCCATCTTTCCCTCACTCGTATCCATACCACAGAGAGAGAAGGACCCGATCGCCTCCGCCGCTACCGACGGTTTTCACTATGAGACACACTTTGTAGGTAACCAGAATCGATCTTGTGTCTTGAACTTTATTTACTTCAATATTCTGATCACAATCTACTCTGTTATTTCAGACACCCCATTACATCTGCCCCTGAGGAGTGTTTTTCATACACGAAACGCGTCGGGCTTACTTAAGATGTAGCTATTAGCGCAAATAGGACCCTGTTTTAGATTAACTAAATTTTATGATTTTTGTATATTGTATATTCTCCTACCATATGTCTTGTTATTGCTCAGCCCTCATGTGTCCATACATGTCCCCATTGATTCATTTGGATTACTTATTGCTATGTATACTACATCAATACTCTTTATATGGATATTATGTTGGCTATTCATGGGTCCATGTACCTATTGTTTGTTTTTATTGTAATTACTTTTTATCTACTCAATACATGTATGCAATACCAAATGTTTTCAGTGGTTGTGTCCCCAATCAGCTCACTGTTTCAATTAAAGTCCCAACTTCCTTTTGTTTCTCACTGAAAAGATGTATATCTCGGATGTGGCAGCAGTTGCTGCCGTTACCGAGATATCCATCTTTAAAGTGCCGACGTATATGTACATGAGCGGGTCCTTAAGTGGTTAAACCTCATTTGACACGTAGTTGCCCACCCCATTAATTTGTTCAGATCTTCTTGCAAGGTTTCCACATCCTGCTGTGAAGTTATTGCCCTGGCTTAGCTTAGTGTTGTTAGCAAATACAGAGATGGGGGGGGGGGGTGACAGTGTCAGTCAGTGTGTTTTTTTTTACAAAATTTTTATTTTTTTTATTATTTCAATTTTTATTTTTTATCAGCCCTGTTGGGGGGCTATGGTGAGGTATCAGGGGTCTTAACAGACCTCTGACATCTCCCATTTGAGACAGGGAAAGGGACTAGGGACACAGATTCCCCAGTCCCTTTCTCAGCAGCCTCAGTTGCACTGTTCTCTTCATTCAATAACTGAGACATCGTAATCACAGGAGGTTACGATGTTTCAGTTACGTGAATGGACAGAGTCAGTGATCACTGACTCTGTCCATTCAGAAAACGAAGGAGCCGGGTTTACCGGCTCCTACCTCCGCTCTCCATCCTGAGATACCGAGGGGGGCGGCAGCACGGAGGGGGAGAAGCGAGGAGGACAGGTACACGGAGAAGAGAGAGGGGGACAGGTACACGGAGAAGAGAGAGGGGGACAGGTACACGGAGAAGAGAGAGGGGGACGGGGACACGGAGAAGAGAGAGGGAGACGGGGACACGGAGAAGAGAGAGGGAGACGGGGACACGGAGAAGAGAGAGGGGGACGGGGACACGGAGAAGAGAGAGGGGGACGGGGACACGGAGAAGAGAGAGGGGGACAGGTACACGGAGAAGAGAGGGGGACGGGGACACGGAGAAGAGAGGGGGACGGGGACACGGAGAAGAGAGGAGGACGGGGACACGGAGAAGAGAGGAGGACGGGGACACGGAGAAGAGAGGAGGACGGGGACACGGAGAAGAGAGGAGGACGGGGGCACGGAGAAGAGAGGAGGACGGGGGCACGGAGAAGAGAGGAGGACGGGGGCACGGAGAAGAGAGGAGGACGGGGGCACGGAGAAGAGAGGAGGACGGGGACACGGAGAAGAGAGGAGGACGGGGACACGGAGAAGAGAGGAGGACGGGGACACGGAGAAGAGAGGAGGACGGGGACACGGAGAAGAGAGAGGGGGGACACGGAGAAGAGAGAGGGGGGACACGGAGAAGAGAGAGGGGGGACACGGAGAAGAGAGAGGGGGGACACGGAGAAGAGAGAGGGGGGACACGGAGAAGAGAGAGGGGGGACACGGAGAAGAGAGAGGGGGGACACGGAGAAGCATGGAGAAGGCGGATGGGGACTGGAGGAGGATAGGGGACAGTCAGTGGTGATCGTGTGTGGGAGAGAAGCACCGCGCTGAAAGCCGCGGTGGGGGTGTATTGACCTGCAACTCGCAATGTGTGACGCATCGACGCCTTTCACGCACGTCGACGTATTTTCGTAGTTGACGTAATCGATTACGTCAACGCGTCGTGGCAGCTCTACACTGCAGTTTTGGTTACTGAAGCCCCCCCGATTCCCTTGTGAAGACCGAGGAGAACAATAAATGCAATACCTTCGCCACCTCCCCATCCTTTGTAACCAGATGTCCTTCCTCATTCTATATGGGGCCAATATGGTCTGTCCTCCCTTTTTTTACTGTTTATATACTTAAGAATTTGTTGGGATTTTTTTTGCTCTCCTCCGCTGTGTCTTTCGTGTTCCATCTTAACCGCCCTAATTGCACCCTTAAATATCCTTTTGCATTCTTTGTAAAGTCTGAATGCTGATGATGATCCCTCAGCCTTGTATATGAAGGCTTACTTGTTTTGCTTTTATATGCATTTTTACAATGGAGTTAAGCCACCCAGGACTTTTCTTCTTCACTCTTAAAGCGGAGCTCCGCCGGAAAAAAAAATATTAAAAGCCAGCAGCTACAGCATCCCCGACTGTTCCGTGTGTCCTTTGTGCTCCTCTGGTCCTCTGGTCCTCCTCCAGGTCCTCTTGCTCCTCCAGTCCCCCCTGTCCCAGATCTGTCAGGATGGAGAGCGGAGGAAGGAGTCGGTAAATCTATCATTTACCAGCTCCTTCCTTTTCTGAATGCACAGTCAGTGAACTGTGTTTACGATGCTTCAGTTTATGAATGAACAGGAGCCGGCGTCTCTTTTCCATTCATTTTCAGTGCAGCCGAGACAGGGACTGGGAAAAACTACTGGCAATCCATGCGTCATTGGTGCTGCATATTAGTGCCACTGTCACATGCCAAAAAAAAAAAAAAAAAAGGGATCAGTAATTGGTATTGACTAGTTCAAAAAAACACAACATAAAATTATCCAGGCAGCGCTAAATGTCAAAACCCAAGCCCGCTATTTAGCTTGTGTTTAAAATCCAATGAAGTGTCAGTCTTATCGTGCGGTAATATGATCACATTCAGGTTATAATCCTGTATGGTTACGGTGCCGCTTTCAGTTCTATTTCAAATCAGCATTCTTACACCTTCACATCTAATGGTAAATTGGGGGCAAAAAAAATACCCCCTCAGGATTCAACTCTTACCAGACTGTGCTGGTAACACGCACAGAACTCCAGATGGGAATGATGATCTTCTCCCTGGCGAGCTGGTTCAAACACTCCGCAGCACAGAGATGTATGCTACTCCACTAATGGGCTCACTCATGTAGGAAAGAGAAAGACCTCCATAGCGCAATATTGTTTTAAAAGGTGTTTATTAATCCCCCCTCTCATAAGACATGCACTTACAATGTGTTATTTTTAAAACTGGCATATATCAGATTTTTTACAGGAGAGGGGAGAGGCGAGAGGCCTATAATTGTCATCATAGGTATACCTCAACTATGAGAGACAAAATGTGGAAACAAATCCAATCACATTGTCTGATTTGGAAATAATTTTTTTTGCAAATTATGGTGGAAAATAAGTATTTGGTCAATATCAAAAGTTCATCTCAATACTTTGTTATATATCCTTTGTTGGCAATGCCAGAGGTCAAACGTTTTCTGTAAGTCTTCACAAGGTTGTCACACACTGTTGCTGGTATGTTGGCCCATTCCTCCATGCAGATCTCCTCTAGAGCAGTGATGTTTTGGGGCTGTCGCTGGGCAACGCGGACTTTCAACTCCCTTTTCTATGGGGTTGAGATCTGGAGACTGGCTAGGCCACTCCAGGACCTTGAAATGCTTCTTACGAAGCCACGCATTCCTTGCCCGGGCGGTGTGTTTGGGATCATTGTCATGCTGAAAGACCCAGCCACGTTTCACCTTCAATGCCCTTGCTGATGGGAGGAGGTTTGCACTCAAAATCTCACGATACATGGCCCCATTCATTCTTTCATGTACACGGATCAGTCGTCCTGTTCCCTTTGCAGAGAAACAGCCCCAAAGAATGATGTTGCCACCCCCATGCTTCACAGTAGGTATGGTGTTCTTTGGTTGCAACTCAGCATTCTCTCTCCTCCAAACACAACGAGTTGTGTTTCTACCAAACAGCTCTACTTTGGTTTCATCTGACCATATGACATTCTCCCAATCCTCTTCTGGATCATCCAAATGCTCTCTAGCAAACCTCAGACGGGCCCGGACATGTACTGGCTTAAGCAGGGGGACACATCTGGCACTGCAGGATCTGAGTCCCTGGCGGCGTAGTGTGTTACTGATGATAGCCTTTGTTACGTTGGTCCCAGCTCTCTGCAAGTCATTCACAAGGTCCCCCTGTGTGGTTCTGGGATTTTTGCTCACCGTTCTTGTGATCATTTTGACCCCACAGGGCGAGATCTTGCGTGGAGCCCCAGATCGAGGGAGATTATCAGTGGTCTTGTATGTCTTCCATTTTCTAATTATTGCTTCCACAGTTGGTTTCTTCACACCAAGCTGCTTGCGTATTGCAGATTCAGTCTCCCCAGCCTGTTGCAGGTCTACAATTTTGTTTCTGGTGTCCTTCAACAGCTCTTTGGTCTTCACCATAGTGGAGTTTGGAGTGTGACTGTTTGAGGTTGTGGACAGGTATCTTTTATACTGATAACAAGTTCAAACAGGTGCCATTAATACAGGTAATGCGTGGAGGACAGAGGAGCCTCTTAAAGAAGAAGATACAGGTCTGTGAGAGCCCGAAATCTTGCTTGTTTGTAGGGGACCAAATACTTATTTTCCACCATAATTTGAAAAAAAAAATCCTTCCAAATCAGACAATGTGATTGTCTGGATTTGTTTCCACATTTTGTCTCTCATAGTTGAGGTATACCTATGATGACAATTACAGGCTTCTCTCATCTGGGGGAACTTGCACAATTGGTGGCTGACTAAATACTTTCGCCCCACTGTAGATTATATATATTACACACACACACACACACACACACACACACACACACACACACACACACACACGGAAAGTATTCGGACCCCCTTAAATTTTTCACTCTGTTATATTGCAGCCATTTGCTAAAATCATTTAAGTAAAAACATTTTCCTCATTAATGTACACACAGCACCCCATATTGACAGAAAAGCAGAATTGTTGACATTTTGCAGATTTATTAAAAAAGAAAAACTGAAATATCACATGGTCCTAAGTATTCAGACCCTTTGCTGTGACACTCATTTAATTCAGGTGCTGTCCATTTCTTCTGATCATCCTTGAGATGGTTCTACACCTTCATTTGAGTCCAGCTGTGTCGATTAGGAAAGCCACACACCTGTCTATACAAGACCTTACAGCTCACAGTGCATGTCAGAGCAAATGAGAATCATGAGGTCAAAAAGGAACTGCCTGAATAGCTCAGAGACAGAATTGTGGCAAGGCACAGATCTGGCCAATGTTACAAAAAAAATTCTGCTGCAAATAAGGTTCCTAAGAGCACAGTGGCCTCCATAATCCTTAAATGGAAGACATTTGGGACGACCAGAACCCTTCCTAGAGCTGGCCGTCCAGCCAAACTGAGCTATCGGGGGAGAAGAGCCTTGGTGAGAGAGGTAAAGAAGAACCCAAAGATCACTGTGGCTGAGCTCCAGAGATGCAGTCGGGAGATGGGAGAAAGTTGTAGAAAGTCAACCATCACTGCAGTCCTCCACCAGTCAGGGCTTTATGGCAGAGTGGCCCGACGGAAGCCTCTCCTCAGTGCAAGACACATGAAAGCCCACATGGAGTTTGCTAAAAAAAAACACCTGAAGGACTCCAAGATGGTGAGAAATAAGATTCTCTGGTCTGATGAGACCAAGATAGAACTGTTTGGCCTTAATTCTAAGCGGTATGTGTGGAGAAAACCAGGCACTGCTCATCACCTGTCCAATACAGTCCCAACAGTGAAGCATGGTGGTGGCAGCATCATGCTGTTGAGGTGTTTTTCAGCTGCAGGGACAGGACGACTGGTTGCAATCAAGGGAAAGATGAATGCGGTCAAGTACAGGGATATCCTGGACAAAAACCTTCTCCAGAGTGCTCAGGACCTTCGACTGGGCTGAAGGTTTACCTTCCAACAAGACAATGACCCTAAGCACACAGTTAAAATAAAGAAGGAGTGGCTTCACAACAACTCCATGACTGTTCTTGAATGGCCCAGCCAAAGCCCTGACTTAAACACAATTAACCATCTCTGGAGAGACCTAAAAATGGCTGTCCACCAACGTTTACCATCCAACCTGACAGAACTGGAGAGTATCTGCAAGGAGGAATGGCAGAGGATCCCCAAATCCAGGTGTGAAAAACTTGTTGCATCTTTCCCAAAAAGATTAATGGCTGTATTAGATCAAAGGGGTGCTTCTACTAAATACTGAGCAAAGGGTCTGAATACTTAGGCCCATGTGATATTTCAGTTTTTATTTTTTAATAAATCTGCAAAAATTTCAACAATTCTGTGTTTTTCTGTCAATATGGGGTGCTGTGTGTACATTAATGAGGAACAAAAATTTAACTTAAATGATTTTAGCTAGATATGTCTTTTTGCTTTGCAAACTCAATGGATTAGTGTGGGTCATCGCCTAAAATTTACGTTCCTCCACCGCTTTCAGCGAGCCCTCTTAGAAGTTTAGCGCAATTTATGGCCCTATCTCCGGATGTCCAGGTTCTGGCGTTGGGAGATTTTAATATTTTGGATACATCCCTGGATAGAATGTCTTTGACATCAAGAGTGGTGAGGCAGACGGCTGGTAGGACGGCTTTTGCCTCCCTACTCTTGGAATTAGGACTCAGTGATGTGTGGCGAGAGAGACATGCAGAGGATAGAAGCTATTCATGCTATTCCGCTACACACGATGGACTCTCCCGTATTGACCTGGGTTTGGGGAATGAGGTACTTATACAGCGGGTAAGGGAGTCGGCTTATGAGCCGCGTATGTTATCCGATCACTCTCCATTTTGGGTACGGCTAGATGCCACGATTACATCGGGCCGCCCGCTGTGGAAAGTGAACCCTTTTTGGTTAACTCTGTTCCCGTCTCCGGATATAGTGAAGAGGGCAATGTGGGAATTTTTGTACTTTAACAGGGGATCGGCTAGCGCAGCGGTAGTATGGGACACACTTAAGGCATTCTTAAGGGGCTGCCTTATTAGAGAGATAACGGGAATCAAAACTCGGTCAGGGGAATGGGAAAGCAGGGTACGGGAAGAAATGAAAGTGAGAGAACAGGCCTTGATAGCTGACCCCTCTCAGTCTAACCATGACTCCTGGATGGAGGTGCAATCCATTTATAATTCGGTATTACTGACCGCAGCGGAGAAAAGGAGATATTTTCAGCAGCAGAGTTACTTCGAATGGGGGGGGGGGGGGAAATACTGTCCGTCTCCTTGACCTCATAGCTAGAGAGCAGCTGGAATCCACTAATATCTCTGCTGTAAAGGCAGAATCTGGGGAGAAATATACCCTTAGCTCCGATTTTAGATAAATTCCAGCGGTTCTATAAGGATCTATACTCCTCTAGAACTAGCTACACTCCATCTGACCTGGCTCTGTTTTTGCAAGCATGTCCATTCCCACAGTTCTCTGAGGCCGATAGGGAAATGATAAACTCCCCAATAACACTGAAGGAACCGACGGAGGCACTAGAGGGGGCACCACACCACAAATCCCCAGGCCCGGATGGGTTACCGGCAGAGGTGTACTCCCATTATAGGGAGGACCTTCTGCCACCCCTGTTGCAGGCATTAATGGATGCAGTGGAAGTAGGTAGCCTACCAGATAGTATGCAGGAGGCAATAATAATAGTACTTCCAAAACCGGGAAAGCATAAGCTTCTGTTGGACTCCTATCGTCCAATCTCCCTATTGAATGCGGATGTTAAGCTTCTCCCAGGTAATCGACAGGCTGGTCCATTATGACCAGTCTGGCTTTATACCCACACGCTCCACCGCAGACAATGTTAGGCGATTATATATGAATTTACAGGTGCCGGTGGATAATCCGGGGGGTAGGGCCATTCTGTCACTGGATGCCGCAAAGGCGTTTGACAGTGTGGAGTGGCCCTACCTCCTGGAGATCCTGGAAAGGTTCGGATTGGGGGATAAGTTTATAAAGTGGGTAAAGGTGCTTTACTCTAAACCCAGAGCCAGACTCCGTATCAATAACAATGTCTCCTCCCCATTTGAGCTACATAGAGGCACCCGTCAGGGGTGCCTATTGTCCCCACTGCTGTTCGCCCTGGCGGTAGAGCCTCTGGCTATCCTGATTCGTACTGCATCGGAAGTGGTGGGGTTTCGCAGGGCCCAGAGGGAGGAAAAAATCTCTCTACGCGAACGACGCGCTTATATACCTAGGCGACTCGGCCGCCTCGTTGCGAGCAGTGATGGGGATAATTGGAGGACTTTGGAGGTTTCTCAGGTTTTACCATTAATTGGTCTAAATCAATTTTTAAAGCCCATAGATCAGTGGACGGAACAGTTACCAGAGGGGGCAGAACAAATAGTTATAGCAAAAAGTTTTAAATACCTGGGAGTATTAGTATCCCCGGAACCGGCTGAGTATAATCAGCTAAATCTGGGTCCATTGCTGGTTAGACAGAAAGCGAAATGCAACAGCTGGTGTAAGCTTCCACTGTCAGTAGTAGGACGGGCAAACTTAATAAAAATGGTATGGGCCCCGCAGTTACTGTATGTATTCCATAATTCCCCTATGTGGATCTCCAATAAGTGGTTTAAACAGATTGATACACTAGTGAGGGAATTCATCTGGAAAAAAAAAAAAGACAGTCAGGATCAGCCTAGCCACCCTGCAGTATGGAAAGGATCGAGGAGGATTGGCAATACCCCACCCCAAAATGTACTTTTTGGCCTCACAGTTTCAGCAGATGGCAGGGTGGGGGCGGGAAGGGAGGGAGGACCCGATATGTAAAATGGTGACTACATCCGCCCCAACATTAGAAGTGGCCTCCCATATGGAAATGGACCTGCCGAGCATACCAGACTCAACACCCATAAGCGTCCTTCTCAAAAGAGTATGGGGGGAGATCCGGAAAGCTCTGAAGATGCCCTTCACTCCAATATGGCATAACCAGAGATACCCAGAGGTACAGGAACTGCAGGGCTTTACCCCCTGGAAAGAGAGGGGGATCTGTTTTTTTGCACAATTATACGAAGGAAAGGAGTTGAAGACATATGAACAGCTATGTCAGGAATTCCAGTTAAGTCCCAAGAGCTTCTATCAATACCATCAGCTTCGTCATGCTCTGCAGGCACAACAAATAACACACTCTATGACAGTGTCTATATCACCTATGTTGAGGGAAGTCCTTGGGGCAGACTCCCGGAAGGGATTAATATCAAAAATGTATATGAAATGGCTGTCCTCGGTCCAGGACCATACCTCTTTGAAAAGCCGAAGTAAATGGGTAGAAGACATAGGGGACATAGATGGGAACCAGTGGGAAATGGCACTTAACTCTATCCCTGTGGTATCGGTATCTGCATCCCATAGATTATCACAACTATTTATCTTGCACAGGGCATATAGAACATCAGAGCAGCTATATAGGTGGGGAGGAAGAGATTCCCCCGTATCCAAAATGTAAAGTACATGGGGGGGATTTTATACATTTATTATGGAAATGTTTAAAACTCTATAGGTACTGGGAGGAAGTCTCCCAGTGTATTACGAAACTAGCTCAGGCACCTGTTCCCCTAAACCCCTTAGTGTACTTGCTTGGAGCCACTGACACAGAAATGTTCCCAAGAGGAACGTATTGTATGTTGACCAGACTGATGTATCTGGCTAGGAAACTCATAGCAAAATACTGGCTGTGACCAGCGGTACCTACGGGGAAGCAGTGGATTTCATGTGTGAATTCTGCGCTTTTAAGAGAGCGACTGTCGTACAGCCGAAGGGGAGAAGCGGGTAAATTTGACACCATATGGAAATCATGGCTGGGGGACGCCGATTTTGCGCCACCTCAATTAGTAGTGGAAAGATTACAGATGTAAGATCTTTAGGGGCCGCAGGAGGGGAGGGTGGAGAAGAGAGGGAAAGAACGGTGTGAACGAGCAAAAATTGTATATACAGATAGGGGTGAGCAGTGGTAATGGTGGAGGAAGTGAATTGTGGTGACTAGATACAAGGAAATAAAGGCGAAGGATGTAGTTTGGGGGAAGGGGGAGGAAAAAGGGAAAAGAGAATATAGTAACAGGATAAAAGTAATATGTACACAATGACTAACACAAAAAATTTAATGTTTTAATGGATAAAATGTAACAAGTGTTTAAGTGTTTGTATCATGAGAATAATTTTCTAAATAAAAAGGATTGATTTAAAAAAAAAAAAAAAAAAGATTCAAATGGCTGCAATATAACAAAGAGTGAAAAATTTAAGGGGGTCTGAATACTTTCCGTAGTGTGTGTGTGTGTGTGTGTGTGTGTGTGTGTGTGTGTGTGTGTGTGTGTAATAGACAATATATATATTTTATCAATTTACATAATATAGATCACATTAAAATATATAATTTTATAATTTACCCGATGGCTAGACTCAATCCAATCGTTGGGATCAGATCATTTAAAATGTATCCATGGTCAATTCTATTTTATTACATGGATACTTCAAAAATTATGATACCTCAAAAATTGATCAAGGGAAATTAAAAATATTTAAAAATGGAGGAAAATTTTTAACAATAAAATGTAAACTCGGATAGGTCAATGCACTCTGGTCTGGGGGTCCTAGTGGAGGTATCATCAATTTTTGAGGTATGATAATTTTTGAAGTATCCATGTATTAAAATAGAATTGACCATGGATACATTTTAAGTGATCTGATCCCAACTATTGGATTGAGTCAAGCCATCGGGTAAATTATAAAATTATATATTTTAATGTGAGCTATAATATGTAAATTGATATCTCTCTCTCTCTCTATAAACTGTGTAACTGTATGTTTGTTATATATTATATTTTAACCTTTAAATTGATAGCATAAAGACGGATCGTCTATGGGGCGGAGGTGACTGTGTTAATAAATTTGCTGTCCAATAATGGTGATTGCCACCTATGACCCCGGGATGTTCATTATATATTGGTGAAAATGTGTAATTCAATACAAGAACGTGCAATGCCGATTGTAAAGTACGTTTTTATACACAATTGATTAATATAGCAGGAGGGATCCCGACGATTGTCTGGTGTAGGCGGATAATGGGGGTTGACTTCCATAAAAGGCATGATGCTGATATCAGGGTGATTGAATTGGTTAACAGATTGCTCAATATATATATATATATATATATGCTCGTATGATCGTGTAGTTACACCCTCAGATTATGTCGTATGATGACAAAACACGTCAGGTTGGAGCTACACGAGTACTACGATTGATGATAACTAGTCAGCTGGGGATACCGTTGACCTGTTCGAGTCGCGCTGCAGTGTGCCAGAGATACCGCTACGCTACCTGGTGACAGTAAAAGATCAAAAGATATATGCCAGTTTTAAAAATAACATATTGCAAGTGCATGTCTTATGAGAGGGGGATTAATAAACACCTTTTAAAACAATATTACGCTATGGAGGTCTTCTCTTACATGTGAGTGAGCCCATTAGTGGATTATTCGAAAATATATACCAAAAAAATGGCGCCTTTGGGGGATAAGTACATATAAACCAACAGCTGCCCCCTTTAAAGTGAACAAATCACTAAACTGTGTAGAATTATAAAGTAAAGAATAAGGCGCTATACATGTTCATGTGAAAATCTGGCACAAAGTAAAACACTGCATCAAACTTAAATGTGCACATAAATGAAAAAATAAGCAAGCATAAAGTCCATAAGTGAATAAATCCCAAAACCAAAATGGAATGCTCCGAGATAAAATTTCTAGATCTTCCACCACGAGTGCCCAGTATGAAGATGGCCACTCACCAGAGCAGTTTGACCCCTTTTTACAGGGCGGTCAAAAAAACGCTTTAGGAACACCAGATTGGTTCCGTTGATGGCATAAATCAATTCCAATGTCCACTCAGGAAGGGGCTAGAATGTAAAAAATTACTCCACAGGAGACACGGATAAAAGTCTCATAGTGTAGTCATTTTTAATAAAGTAAAAACAAACAGCAGCAATAATAGCAGTTACACTCACATGTAATAGTGCCTGGCCTGGCACTAGGTGTAAACAGCGTGTGTGAGTCAGCTGATCCCTGGGGGTGGCGTGCGTTCCACGTCTCGCTCCGTAGGGCAAAGCCTGATGTGGGGTATCAAATATGGACCCGGAAATGACGGATCCTCTGCTCCAACATATGTTTCGCCGTGATTGGCTCTTCAGGAAGTCCCAGGCCAGGCACTATTACATGTGAGTGTAACTGCCATTATTGCTGCCGTTTTTACGTTATTAAAAATCACTACACTAGGAGACTTTTATCCGTGTTTCCTGTGGAGTAATTTTTTACATTCTAGCCCCTTCCTGAGTGGCCATTGGAGTGGATTTATGCCATTAGTGGAACCAATCTGGTGTTCCCAAAGCATTTTTTTGACCGTCCTGTAAAAAGGCGTCAAACAGCTCTGGTGAGTGGCCATCTTCCGCCATTAGTGGAGTAGCATACATCTGTGTGCTGCGGAGTGTTTGAACCAGCTCGCCAGGGAGATCATCATTCCCGTCTAGAGTTCTGTGCGTGTTACCAGCACAGTCTGGTAAGAGTTAAATCCTGAGGGGGAATTTTTTTGCCCCCAATTTACCATTAGATGTGAAGGTGCAAGAATGCTGATTTGAAATATAACCGAAAACGGCACCACAACCATACAGGATTACGCACAATAAGACTGACACTTCATTGGATTTTAAACACAAGCTAAATAGCAGGCTTGGGTTTGGATAATTTTTTTGTCTGTTTTTGAATTGCTTTTACCTGTCAGTGGCAGGGATATATGGTAGCGGCTTATTTATTCCTTAACCACTTAAGCCCCGGACCATTTGGCTGGCCAAAGACCAGGCCACTTTTTGCGATTCGGCACTGCGTCGCTTTAACTGACAATTGCGCGGTCGTGCGACATGGCTCCCAAACAAAATTGACGTCCTTTTTTTCCCACAAATAGAGCTTTCTTTTGGTGGTATTTAATCACCTCTGCGGTTTTTATTTTTTGCGCTATAAACAAAAATAGAGCGACGATTTTGAAAAATTTTAATTTTTTACTATAATAAATATCCCCCCCCAAAAAAAAAATATATATATATATATATATATATATATATATATATATATATATATATATAAGTTCCTCTCAGTTTACGCCGATATGTATTCTACTACATATTTAAAAAAAAAAAAAAAGCAATAAGCGTTTATTGATTGGTTTACGCAAAAGTTATAGTGTCTACAAAATAAGTTTTACGGCATTTTTATTAATAGTTTTTTTCTTTACTAGTAATGGCGGCGATCAGCAATTTTTATCTTGACTGCGACATTATGGCGGACACATCGAACACTTTTGACACCATTGTAATTTTTACAGCGATCAGTGCTACAAATATGCACCGATTACTGTCAAAATTACACTGGCAGTGAAGGGGTTAACCTGTAGGGGGCGCTGAAGGGGTTAAGTGTGTCCTAGGGAGTGCGTCCATCTGTAGGGGGGATGGGCTGTGTGTGACACGACACTGATCACCGCTCCCGATTACAGGGAGCTGTGATCAGTGTTCTGTCACTAGGAAGAATGGGGAAATGCTTGTTTACATCAGCATTTCCCCGTTCTTCCTCTCCGTGAGACTATTGCAGGTATCCTCACAGAGCTTGCGTCCACAATGCCGCTTCTTAAAGGAGACGCACCTATACACCCATCTGCCTGTCCATGCCATTCTGCCGACGTATATCAATAGCATTGTGAGGGAGATTCTTGCATTCACCCACCTCACTTGTGTGGATGCAGGAATCTGAATTCATTTCTGTTCAGCCCGGTTGACGGAAAAAAAAAAAAAAAAAACACTCAATAGGATTGATTTACTACAATTTAATAGTACAAAATCTGGTACAACTGTGCATGGTAGCCAGCTTCTAACTTCTGCTTGTTAAATAAGCTTTGACTAGAAAAAAAAACAAAAAACAAAACAAAAAACACAACCTGGAATAACTTCAGATAAATATCAAAACAGAAGGGGATCCATTCACCTCCGTCTAACCGGATCGGCGGACAGTCAGATGCAAACGGACAGCCGGCCCTTTTATATCAAACTGCCCATAGAGCAGAGCAGGCTGTGTCCATATCCGTTCTGCATAAACCGAGCAGACACAGGACAAGGGGCCTAATTAAAACCTCTTACCCAAAGTCTAAGTCGTCCCAGACACGCCCTAGCCCATAATTTGACAGTGAAAGGAGAATCAAGCTGCTGCCAAAAACCAATCAGGAGTGCGAGTCCCTGGAGAGGCAAGGCTTTCGTGGACATCGCTGGATCGAGAGGGGGCTCAGGAAAGTATTGGGGGGCTGGGGTGGCTGCTGCGCACAGGGTTTTAAACAAAACCTTGTGCCTTTGCAACCAATTTTTAAGTGTAGATATAGCCAGTGTTTTTCTTTTTTCAGATTTTTGATAAGAGTTTAGAGTCTAGATAGAACCCCTGTTGAGTTTTTTCTGCTGTGTCACAGATGTAGTTAAACCTGTATTAGTCCTGGTGAAAAAAAAAAATAAAATCAGCAAAATAGGAGCTCATCTATAAAATCTAAAATTCTACAGTTGCCATCAAAACAAGAAGGTAGGGCAAGTCTTCCACCTGTTCAAGTGACATCTCTCAATGTATAAAGATTTTCTCTCAATTCCTGCTGTGTCTCCATGCCAGGAAGTGAAGGAAAATGTCCCCAATGGCAAAATAGGCCGCAAAGAATCTGACAGGGGTTGTAACCCTTTTCTACCCAATTAAAAAATACAAAATGGACTATGGATGTTAGGATACTATACATTTTTTTCAGGACAAATCTAAAAACGTTCTTTAGGCAATATTGCACTCACAAATTTTCTATGCATGGCAAGAAGGGTACGATGATGTTGGTAAACCCTCCCAGAAAAAAAAAAACAAACACAACAAAACTATGCAGCCTTGCAGTGAGCCTGCCTTGGTCTGTGCAAATGAACGCAGGTCATTGCACATAGTGTGAACTTGCCCTAAGGGTTGAGGGGTTAAACAGAAACAATTATATATAACATTTTCCCTGGCCCCATTTTCCCTAAACGCACCCACAGGGCAGCTGCAACATAAACGTGCTGCATTTTCAAATGCTTGGAGTTCACACCATTGTGCGATCCTGAAACATGTTGCTGCTTACAAACACATTGGCAAAATGCCCACGTTTTGGCGCCTGCAAAACCGCATGGAAATCCAAAATTTCCTACGCCGTGGTTTTGAAAGGACCCGGGACTTCTTCTGACCATGTTTTTGCAAATGGAGCAGCCCATTGAAAATAAGGGGCTACCCACAGAACGCAGCCTGCACAAGCATGCACTGTACCATATGTATATTGTTTTAGTCTAACAAAGCAAGTGTACAATACAGTAAAGCCTTTATAAAACAAAAGGAATTTACATATCTCATTCCATCATAATGTATATCCCAAGATAAGAGAAATATTCCCCATTTCAAGAGACTGTGCAAATCATTGCTTTACATCCAAAACAGCCAACTGCAGATCCAGAATTACTGGTTTGCAATATAAAATATAACATGATGTAGTAGAGCCATTTATTCCAAACTGTACACAGCTGTTTCAGACATTTTGGTCTGGTTGTTTGGGGTACAAATTAATGATTTGTTTGACTGTCCACTGTCTTGTATTAGGGAATAATACTCTTATTTTTTTATACATGTGATGGAATGGGAGTCTGTTATAGTTAACGCTTCTAATAAGGCATATGTTAGATTTCCTGCTTTATTTGACATACTTAACTTATACAAGTTATTCTCCAACCAGAGAATTACCTCCAGACAAATCTAAAGCACGTACCATATGTTGATCATTAAGTAGGTGGACCACCCGTGATGTCCATTCGCCCATAGGCACAAGGTCGGGTGAGGTCTTGTAGAGTCTTAACAAGCAAAGAGCTGCACTCTGCTTTACGCTGTCCATTGTGTCACTATTAAAAGGACATGACAAGAAAACAGGTTAGGAGGATTGCAGAAGTTACTCTGAGCAGGATGGCCGCTATCATGCATCCAAAAGAGGAACACCAGCCTATCTGCTAAAAACACACAGAAGACATGTTTCTGCCGTTATGCCGTTTGGCTGCTTAATAATAGAAGGGTGACAACACACAACAGAACCTGCAGTTTTGCAGACACCATCTCCTGCCTACAATTAAATATTGCCACACTGGTTATGACCACCCAGAATCTTTCCCTCTCAACTTGGCCCACCTGAATATTTCATTTTAGGCCATTCCTTTAAACTTAATGCACCACCGGCCTGATTTCCACTTTCAGCTGGCATTTGGCAAGCCTCCCACCTATGTTTTAGAAAGCAATTACCCAGCAACAAGGATTCTGGGGATCTCTGATGCAAAAGCTTCTGCCATTTCTCTGCTGCCAACATTGGCGATGCAATGCAATGCCAGGCACATGAAAGTGGGGTTGCGGCTGGCCAGGTCGTTCTTGATTGCATTATTAATAAGGCGGATGAGTTCACTGTTGGAATTCACCAGAACAGAGATAAAAAGGTAGCCCTAGAACAGAGAAGAAACACAATTCATTAGAAAAGTCACTGGCAGTACGACAAATAATTTCTTATGCTCCTAGTATTTATAAGATCTTGTTTGTGCTATAGGAAAATATTTAAAAAGGACCCTTACTAAGGAAAGGAAGTACTGCTCCCTACAACCTCCCCATCTTCTGCAATATGAAAATGCTTTTGTTTTCATATTTATTTATTTTTTAAATGATATACATCTTTCCCCCCCACCCTATTCTAGCCTAGGCAAGAAGGACATGTCTGCTCCCACACATCCTTGTCACATTTCCCAGGAGGCTGCAGGAACAGGGTCTCACAATGGCCAATAGGCAGCCTGGCGTGCATCATGGGGGCGAGCTGCAACAGCCCAAAAGAGAATGTTGAGCTTCTGATTTCAGAGGAGAAGATGATAGTGCGGGTCCCAAGCTGCGGCACCTGAGCAGTGGATCGCAGTAGGACAACCTGGGATTCACTGGGCAGGCAAGTATGCAAATTGAGGACAACCCAGTTTAACAGTTAGGAGGGCAGGAAAAAAACAAGCTGGGGTTGGCGAAAAACGGGGAATGAGTTTTCTGCCAAAAAAACAAAACAAAAACATATTCGCCATCTCAATATCTGACACTTGCTTCCCCTTCCTGTCCAGTCCAATTTTCTGATATTAGTGCGGTCCCACTTTGAACAACAATTGCGCAGTCATGCAACAGTGTATCCATATGACATTTCTATAATTTCACGCAGAGCTTTGTTTTGGTATTGAATCACCACTGGATTATGTTTTGCTAAATAAATGAAAAAAATAAAATCAAAAAAATTCTTAGTTTATAACATTTTGCAAATAATCTTTCTTTATAAAATTTAGCACAAAACGTATTCTGCTACATTTCTTTGGTGAAAAGAACCCAAATCTGTGTATATTATTCAGTCTGTAGGAAAGTTAGTGTCCACAAACTATGGTATATTTCTTAAAAAAAAAGTTGTAAAATGTTTTGATATGGTAGTGATCAGGGACACCGACTGATGACAGTAAGAGGGGAAAAAAAATGTAATACATTTTTTCTTACATTTTTCTAAATATATATATATATATATATATATATATATATATATATATATATATATATATATATAATTTTTTCCCTACTTTTTTTTTTTACATACTCTGACCATAGCAACACTGTACTACTCTGGAGTGGTGGTCAGGTTTATTTTTTTGTTTTTACACACACTATGATCGTTTATAACATAAAAACAACCATTTTTTTCTAAATACAATTTTTTGTACTCACCGTAAAATCGTTTTCTCGTTCGTTCAGAAACCCTTCAGACCAAAGTAGTGACAACTAGAAAGGCAACTTTCGTGAGAAAGAGAGTGGAATCTCCCTGATGTTCCCAAAGGGAGATTCCTGAAGTACCGAGAGCACTAGAGTCAAGTCCACGGAGGAAGCGGTAGTCCATCGGGGGAACCACGTGTCGGACCCCCTGCACACACGTACTTACCAGTGAGTGAACCACCCAAGGCCGTTGGAAGAAGACAGACAAGGCTGAAATCTTCCCCCTTAATAGTGCTCAAGGCAAGGTTCAAATCTACCAAGTGCAATGGTAGATCGTCCGAGAAGAAGGTTCCCGAGCCCTCAACATGAAGGGGATCATTGAATCTGCCAGACCACGGACCCTTTCAGTCTCCCGAGGTCGGCGCACCAGGACTAATCTGGGGTGATTAGAATCACCAGAATCCCCACGGCCCCCACTCTGTGGAGCAGTCGAGAAAGCAATTCCAGTAGGGGAAAGGCATAAATTCCCCATGGAGCCAGCAACGCATCCGACGCATCTGCCCAGGGAGCCCTAGACCTGGCCACAAACCTCGACACCTGCGATTGAGTCGAGAAAACCAGGAGAACCACAACCGGTGTGCCCCAATTCCGATTGAAGTAATTGAAAACACCTCCGGGTGAAAAGACCATACCCCTTGGTTCAGCAGCTGGCGACTCAGATAGTTCGCCTGCCAGGTCTCTACGCCCAGATGTAAGCAGCCGATAGAGCCGGCATGCTCCTTTCGGCCCAACTTAGGATGCGAGCGACTACCGATGGTGCGGCCGTCCAACTGAAAACCTTATCAGACGCCCCTGAAGCCTCTGCGACCACTTGGAGAGGCACAGTCTGATTGCTCGAATTTCGAGCACATCGATCGGCCGGCGAAATTCTTCCAGACCGTGAGGCTGGCGTCCGACATGATCACAGTCCTATGGAAAGGAAGGGACAACCTCCCGGACTGAAGAGCCGGGAAATGCAGCCGCCCGCTCATGGAAGCCTTGACCAGGGGACTTACCGGAATCTAGAGACAACAGAGATCTGTTCCAAGTGGACAGGATCTCTTCCTGCAATACTGGAGTGTGGAATAGGGCAGACGAAACTGCCTCGAAGGAGGCCACCATGAGGCCCAGAACACGTGCAGAAAGAGGGGAGAGACAACCATATGCAGAATGCCAACAATTTCACCGCCGACTGAAGCGTCTGCAACTGCTCCAAAGGAAGGAAGACCTTCGCCTCCAAAGAATTCAGGAACAAGTCTAGGGACTCCAGACACTGAGTCGGTACCAACACCGACTTTTGTATGTTCAGTACCCAACCAAAGACCCGGAGTGTCGGACTGGCTATAGACATGTCCTCCTCTAATTCTAAGCCAGAAGCAGCTCGTCGAAGAAGAACGTCCAAGTAGCCCACGATATCAATGCCTCGCTGTCTCAGCAAAGCCCAGATCGGGGAGAGCACCTTGTGAACAACTCTTGGTGCCGACGCCAAGTCAAATCGCAAAGCACAGAAAATTCAGATGGCTGTTGCAGATGGGGACAGGCAAGTATGCAACCCTGCTGTCCAGAGACGACAGAATTCCCCAAAAACAATACATACACACACTGTGTACGTGTTAATGTGTATGTTCATATTGTGGCGCCGAAGACGCGCATGTCTTTGGAGTGTGGGAGGAAACCAGAGTAGCCGGAGGAAACCCACGCAGACACAGGGAGAACATGCAAATTCCAGGCAGACGGTGTCGGGGTCCGGGTTTGAACCAGTGACCCTCTTGCTGCCAGGTGAGGGAGTTAAATCACTACACCACTGTGCTGCCCTACAAGGTATTGAGGGCCCTGAGGTCCAAGAATGGACCGACACCGTCCTTCCGTGGGTCTACCAACAGTTTCAAATAGAATCCCTGAAACCCTTCCACCAGGGGCAAAAGTAAAATTATTCTGCACAAGAGCAAGTCTTGTACTGCTCCCATCAAGGCAGACCGACGAGCTGGAAGGAGAGGAAAAACTTGAGGGAAGGATCTGTTTGGTGGACAAGAAGAAACGATCTTGTACCCCAAAGTGACCGCCTCGCAGACCCACTGGTCAGAGAGCGGAGAAATCCACCGACATGCAGACTCGCAAAATCATCCCCCCAACCCTTGAGTCGGGCGGGGACAAAAAAAACATGCGTAGCATGGTATGTTAGCCGGCACATTCGTGCACGCACCCAGGGACGCTTCTGTCCTCCAGCTAGAGCCTTGTCAGCCCGGGAGGATCTACTAACGAAAATACCGCTATTGCGCGGAACCGGAGGGCCCCGGCCAACGGCGCGGCTCCTTACCCTCAGAGGACTGTGAGAGAAGAGTACTCTTACCTCCAGTGACATCTTAACAATGTCGCCCAGTGAGGAACCAAAAAACCTCAGAAAGGCAATCTGCCAGAGCTCACTTGGGAGCTTAGCCAGCGGACCAGCCAATCAGGTGGCGCAGCACCACCGCAGATACAGAGGTTCTGGAAATTATTCACACACACACACACACACACACACACACACACACACACACACACACCATGCAAACCCCAAGCAAACTGCGACGGGGTTATTGTAAATACACACACTGTGTATGTATAAGTGCATATGTTTTTACTGTGGCGCCGAAGTCGCGCATGTCTTTGAGGTGCGGGAGGAAACCGGAGTACCTGGAGGAAACCCACGCAGACACAGGGAGAACATGCAAACTCCAGGCAGATGTGTCTGGGTCCAGGTTTGAACCAGTGACCCTCTTGCTGCCAGGTGAGGGAGTTAACCACTACACTACTATGCTGCCCTACATGGAAAGTCGCAGCCATATATAGGACACAACACTGACCCTAGCAATCAGAAGGGTCCTGTATGATAACGGACCGCCATGCGCTGGGGGACCACATGGACCTCTGCGGCCGTGCCCATTCCTTATGTATGAACTATCAAAGAAAGTAACATAAGGAAAAAAGCGGGCAGATGAGTGACCTAAAAGGAGACAGACTCCACTGCGGAAGTCCCAGCTGCATTCCCAGCTGGAGAGTGTCCCTCACAGCATCAGAAGTGCACTCAGAAGTGCCCTGACAAACATTTCCCAGAAGATGGCGGGGGGAGGGGGCGTTTTCTTACCCCCCTTACGCCCGCAATCTGTTTTTACCTTGGCAACAAAAGGTTCCAGGACTATCTATAACGTATCCAAGGAAACCGCAGGTGCAGGGGCACCATTTGCTGCCTCTGGCAATGTATGGGGAAGAAAGGTCACATACTGACTCCATAAACGCCCACCGACAGCCCTCCCCTCAGTGACCAAGTGAAAAAACACACATAAGAGTCCACCCTCCATGCTGCACTGACCGGGGGGGTAACCCAGGGGACTCACCACCCAAAAGGAGACCGCTCAGCACCGCTGCCCGCCTTGTATACACAGCGTGTGATGAAAAAGCTGTGAGAAGAAGAAACTGCGCTGTTCAGAAACCAGTGCTAGAGGCCAAGCCCACCCCAAAATGGCAGCCAGACGCCCTCACAGGTACACCCCGGTTGCAGCGGGCCCTAGGGCAGGAGGGGAAAGGGAGGACAGGAGAACCCCTAAATCCCGGGAATGCCCAGCTGTTCCATCCTGCCAAGACAGGGAGGAACCGTACTTACCCGTCCTTGCGAGGACAAGCTGAAGCGTCCCTGACAGACCCACACCCGATGGAACGGAGTAGCGGTCGGCCCGGTCCACTGAGTGAGGCAACAAGCAGCCCAGTTATATGTGGACCCTGGAGCATGTGCTCACCGGCCACCCCTGGAGCCATGGGGTATGTCGTGGTCAGAACCAAGCGCGAAGCAAGGGACTGGCACACTCGATGGCCGGAACTGGGAAGACTACAAGGATCTATAATATCCAGCCTGTCGCCCAGCCGGCAGTTGATAGAAGATATCACAAAAAAATAAAAATAAAATAAAAATGTCTTCGAACTCTGGGCCAAAAGGGAGCCACATCCTTCTCCTCTGCTAGGCAGAAAAAAACTGAGGCTGCAGGTAGGAGGGTTATGTACTGAGGGACCGCCTCCTGGGCGGGGCTGTTCAACTCTGTTAAAGTTACATGTTTTAAGATAACTAACATGTTCTGCCTAGTCCTCTCCTATGAACAGGAACCAGGGATGAGCCGAACACCCCCCTGTTCGGTTCGCACCAGAACCTGCGAACAGACAGAATGTTCGCGCGAACTTTAGAACCCTATTAAATACAATGGACTCGAATGTTCAAAATCTAAAGTGCTAATTATAAAGGCTAATATGCAATTTATTGTCCTAAAAAGTGTTTGGGGACCCGGGTCCTGCCCCAGGGGGCATGTATCAATGCAAAAAAAGGTTTAAAAAATAGACGTTTTTACGGGAGCGGTGATTTTAATAATGCTTAAAATGAAAAAATAAAAGTGAAATATTCCTTTAAATTTCGGACCTGGGGGGGTGTGTATGATATGCATGTAAAGTGGCGGATGTTTCCCGTGCTTAGAACTGTCCCTGCAAAAAATGTCATTTTTGAAGGAAAAAAAGTCATTTAAAACTCACTCGCGGCTATTAATGAATTGTCGGCTTTTATCAATACATAGAAAAGTCATTGATAAAAAAAAAAAAAAAGCGTGGGGGTTCCCCCGAATTCAATTACCAGGCCCTTTAGGTCTGGAATGGATATTAAGGGGAACCCCACCGCAAATTAAAAAAAAAAATGGTGTGGGGTTCCCCCTAAATCTCCATACCAGGCCCTTGAGATCTGGCATGGATTTTAAGGGGAACTCCACCCCAAATTTTAAAAAAATGGCGTGGAGTCCCCCCAAAAATCCATACTAGACGCTTATCCGAGCACGCAACCTGGCCGGCCGCAGGGGAAGAGGGGGGGGACGAGAGAGCGGCCCCCCTCCCTCCTGAACCGTACAAGGCCACATGCCTTCAACATGGGGAGGATGTCCCCATGTTGATGGGGACAAGGGCCTCATCCCCACAACCCTTGCCCGGTGGTTGTGGGGGTCTGCGGGCGGGGGGCTTATCGGAATCTGGAAGACCCCTTTAACAAAGGGGACCCCCAGATCCCGCCCCCCCTATGTGAATTGGTAAGGGGTACATTGTACCCCTACCATTTCACGAAGAAAGTGTCAAAAAATGTAAATAAAAACACACACACCTTGGAAAAGTCGTTCATTAATAAAAAATAAATAAAAAAATAAAAACATTCCAGCGATGAAATCCAGCATCCCGCGGCGATCCCGATGTCCAGCGCTGTCCGTCATTGGTTGTGCCTGTGCGGACCTGATGGGGAACTTCCTCCGCTGTGTAAAATTTAAATTACACAGTGAAGGAAGTTCCCCGCTCAGGCCAATGACGTAGGCGGGGTCGGACATACCGAGGGGGCGGACCTGATGGGGAACTGCTCTCACTTTGGCAATACATGAATAGACCCGCCCCTTCTCATGTTCCGCATCTGGTCCGCTGAGCGGACCTGATGGGGAACTTTAGAAGGGGCGGGTCTATACATTTAAAACACAGCGGAGGAAGTTCCCCATCAGGTCTGCACAGGCACAACCAATGACGGACAGCGCTGGACATCAGGATCGCCGCGGGACGCTGGATTTCATCGCTGGAATGTTTCGTTTTTTTTTTATTTATTTTTTAATAAAGGACTTTTCCAAGGAGTTTGTGTGTTTTTATTTACAATTTTTTGACACTTTCTTCGTGAAATGGTACGGGTACAATGTACCCCTTACCAATTCACATAGGGGGGGGCGGGATCTGGGGGTCCCCTTTGTTAAAGGGGTCTTCCAGATTCCGATAAGCCCCCCGCCCGCAGACCCCCACAACCACCGGGCAAGGGTTGTGGGGATGAGGCCCTTGTCCCCATCAACATGGGGACATCCTCCCCATGTTGAGGGCATGTGGCCTTGTACGGTTCAGGAGGGAGGGGGGCCGCTCTCTCGTCCCCCCCCTCTTCCCCTGCGGCCGGCCAGGTTGCGTGCTCGGATAAGGGTCTGGTATGGATTTTTGGGGGGACTCCACGCCATTTTTTTTAATTTTTTTTTTATCAATGACTTTTCTATGTATTGATAAAAGCCGACAATTCATTAATAGCCGCGAGTCAGTTTTAAATGACTTTTTTTTCCTTCAAAAATGACATTTTTTGCAGGGACAGTTCTAAGCACGGGAAACATGCGCCACTTTACATGCATATCATACACACCCCCCAGGTACGAAATTTAAAGGAATATTTCACTTTTATTTTTTCATTTTAAGCATTAATAAAATCACTGCTCCTAAAAAACGGCCGTTTTTAAAACTTTTTTTTGCATTGATACATGTCCCCTGGGCCAGAACCGGGGTCCCCAAACACTTTTTTAGGACAATAACTTGCATAATAGGATTTTTATAACAGCTTACCTGTAAAATCCTTTTCTTGGAGTACACCACGGGACACAGAGCCAGTCATTACATAATGGGTTAAGGGTCACCAGCGGTGATTGGACACTGGCACAACCAATGGAAGACAGTTCCCCTCCATATAACCCCTCCCATCAGGGAAGTACCTCAGTTTTGTAGCAAAGCAGTAAGGTTCCCATAAGAAGGGTGGGACCTCTGTGTCCCGTGGTGTACTCCAAGAAAAGGATTTTACAGGTAAGCTGTTATAAAAATCCTATTTTCTTTATCGTACACCACGGGACACAGAGCCAGTCATTACATAATGGGACGTCCCAGAGCAATGCTCATATTAAGGGGGGGAGACACAGATCAAACCGACCGCTTGCGGACCAGAAGCCCTATACTGCTGCCTGCAGCACACTTCGCCCGAAGGCGGAATCCTCATGTCCTTTCACATCTATTTGATAGAATTTGGAAAATGTATGGACTGAGGACCAAGTTGCAGCCTTACAGATCTGAGCCATCGAAGCCTGGTGATGCACTGCCCATGAAGCACTTATCGCCCTGGTAGAGTGCGCCTCAACAGGAAAAGGAGGAGTCCTGTTCTTTAAACCATAAGCTTGAACAATTACTTTTCTAATCCACCTGGAAATGGTGGATTTTGATACCGCTTGGCCCTTCTTGGGACCATCTGGTAAAATAAACAAAACATCTGTTTTACGTATCTGAGCGGTTGCTTGCAGATACACCCTTACCGCTCTCACTAGATCTAGAGAGTGTAATCATTTTTCCCCCGCCGTCCGCGGGTTTGGAAAAAAGGAAGGCAGAACAATGTCTTGATTCAAGTGAAAAGCCGACACCACCTTAGGCAGAAAAGCCGGATGGGGTCGTAGTACGATCTTGTCCTTGTGACAAATTAGATAAGGCTCTTTACAAGAAAGAGCTGCTAGCTCTGATACTCTCCTAGCAGAAGCTATAGCAATCAGAAAGGCCAATTTCCTACTTAATATAATTAAAGGAATATGGCGAATAGGTTCAAAAGGTTGCTTTTGCAACACTGACAATACCAAATTCAAATCCCATGGACACAAGGGAGACCTGACTGGAGGATTTATCCTCAGTACCCCCTGAATGAATGTTCGAACTAGGGCGTGAGATGCCAATGGTCTCTGAAAGAAGACTGATAGAGCCGATATTTGCCCTTTGATGGTGCTAAGGGCTAATTTCATATCCACTCCTAACTGGCAAAAAGCAAGAATCCTACTTATTTCATATTTCAGAGGATTCCAACTTCTGGATTCACACCAGGAAACGTATGCTTTCCAGACTCTATGATAGATGAGTCTGGAGGCTGGCTTTCTAGCATTAATGAGCGTAGAAAGAGCCAGGCCAGAGACCCCTCTCTTTTTCAAAATGTGGGTCTCAGCAGCCAGGCCGTCAAATTTAGCCTTTGTAAGGAAGGGTGGAATACTGGACCCTGTGACAACAGGTCGTGTCGAAGTGGAAGCTTCCAGGGCCTTCCTATCGCCATTTTTACGATCTCGGCGTACCAAGGCCTCCTGGGCCAGTTTGGGGCCACTAGGATTACTGGTATTCCCTCCTCCTTGATCCTGCGAAGCAGTCTTTGTAGAAGAGGGATCGGAGGGAATGCATAGATCAGTGAGAACTGATTCCATGGAGTTATTAGAGCGTCTGTCCCGTAGGCTAGAGGATCTCTCGTTCTGGACACAAAGTTGTCCAATTTCTTGTTGAACCTGGAAGCTAGCAGGTCTACATCTGGGTTTCCCCATCTCAGACATATGGCCTGAAAGATCTCTGGGTGAAGAGACCACTCTCCTGGTAGCAGCTGCTGACGACTCAGGTAGTCTGCTTGCCAGTTTTCTATCCCTGGAATGAAGATTGCAGAGATGCAAGGTACATGCTCTTCTGCCCATGCCAAGATCCGGTTCACCTCTCTTTGGGCTGCCCGACTGTGGGTGCCTCCTTGGTGATTGATGTAAGCTACTGCCGTAGCATTGTCGGATTGAACCCGAACTGGGTAGCCCTGTAACCTGTATGTCCAGGTTTTGAGGGCTAGATATACTGCACGGATCTCTAGCACGTTGATGGGCAGGATCCCCTGAGTCTTGGCCCAGGTTCCCTGGGTAGAAGCCTCCTCGAATACTGCACCCCAGCCCGATAGGCTGGCATCCGTAGACACCACCTTCCAGGCTGCTGGGAGGAAGCACTTTCCCTTCCGTAAATTCTTGGCTTCTAGCCACCAATTGAAGCTGTGGCGTACTTGTGAGGACAGGCGCATGGGTATATCCAGAGCTTGGCTCTTTCTGTTCCAGGAGGCTAAAATATTGCCTTGAAGTAGTCTCGAATGAAACTGGGCGTAAGGGACCGCCTTGAAGGAGGCTACCATCTTTCCCAATAGTCTCATGCAAAGGCGAATAGACGGCCTCTTGTTTGCTTTGACCTTGTGGATCAGGTCTTTCAGAGACTGTATCTTTGGCTCTGGCAGGTATACCCTGTTTTGGGCTGTATCTATGATCATGCCCAGGTACACTATCCTTCTTTGGGCCTGGAGAGAGGATTTTTGTAAGTTTATAATCCATCCTAAATGCTCCAGGTATCCTACTGTAGTGTCTACAGCGTGATCCAATCCCTCCTTTGACTGATCTATTAATAGTAGATCGTCTAGATAGGCTGTTACCGCAATGCCCCGTGTTCTCAGGTTTGCTAACATAGGAGCTAGCACCTTTGTGAATACTCTGGGCGCGGTGGCTACACCAAATGGCAGGGCCACAAATTGAAAGTGGCGATCTTGTACCGCAAACCTTAGGAATCTTTGGTGAGCGGGGAGGATTGGTATGTGTAGATATGCGTCTTTGATATCTATGGACGCAATTAATTCTCCGCCTTTTAAAGTAGCGACCACGGATCGAATCGTTTCCATTCGAAAATGGCGAACGTTCAGAAACTGGTTTAGATTTTTTAGATCCAGGATGGGTCTGACTTCTCCGTTCGGTTTTGGAATCACAAAGAGGTTTGAGTAAAAACCTGAACCTTGCTCCTTTTGGGGTACCTCTGTAACCACACCTTGAGCTATTAAGTGATTCAAACCTTTGAAGAAGGATCCTCTTTTTTGTGGATCCTTGGAGAGTCTTGAACTTCGGAATTGAGAAGATGGGATCTCTCGAAATTCCAGTCTGTACCCTGAGGATATTGTGGATACCACCCATTTGTCCTGGGTTTCTGTCCGCCAAGTCGCTGAGAACTGACGAAGCCTTCCCCCCACTCGGCCGAGCGGGGGCGCCCCTTCAATGAGAGGTTTTGGGGGCTTGCTTATTAGCTCTTGAACCCCACGGCTTCTTGTTCTTCTGAGCCTGTTCTTTGGCTTTTTTGGGCGGCTGAAAAGGCCGTCGCCACTGGCTGGAGTCAGATTTCCCGGGAGCTGGGGAGAGAGTGTGTTTAAAACAAGGTCTCTTGTTTTTCTTTCTCTCAGGTAAAAGTGTCGTTTTACCACTTGATATCTTTTGGATATATCTTTCTAAATCTTCCCCAAAAAGGCGTTCGCCATGGAACGGGAAACTTGCCAACAACTTTTTGCATGGGGCTTCCGCTGACCAATGCTTAAGCCAAAGTACTCTGCGCATCTGTACCAGCTGGAGTGTAAGGCGTGATGCCTGTATGATAGAATCTCTCATGGCATCCACTGTGAAGCATAAGGCTTTAGGCAAATTCTCCCAATTTTTAGCCTGCTCTGAAGGCAGCTCCTTCAGCCCCTGCTTTACCTGTTGGCTGACGACCTGACACATACCGACTGCTGCTACTGCAGGTTGGATAATTGAGCCGGCCAAAAGGAAGGAGGATTTCAGTAAGGATTCCAACTTCTTCTCAGAAGGATCTTTAAACACTTGTACATTATCCACTGGACATGTCAGGTTTTTATTTACACAAGAAATAGCCGCATCTACCGTAGGCAGGCTCCATTTCTTTAAAAAAAATTCCTCCATAGGATAAAGAATGTTAAACTTTTTTGGAGGTGAAAAACGCTTATCTGGATGTTGCCAGTCTGCGTACAATAGATCCTCTAGTAACGGATGAACCGGGAAGGAGCATGCACCTTGCAGGGATCTTAATGATCCTAGGGAGGAGACAGGTGATTCTGTTACCTCCAAAGAGGGTAACCTAAATGCAGCTCGCACGGCTCCTGCATAGCATTGCACCTGTGACTTTAAAATCTGGGATACCGAAAAAGGCTCATCCGATATCCCTGATCCGTCCGACTCCTCATCCTCTGCTGATGTAGCCTCCTCCTCATCCTCCTCCTCCTCAGGTACTTCTGAAGGGAGGTCCAATACTGGAGGAGATCTGCTTCGCTTATTATCCTTTTTAGAGGATTTAGCGATTAAAGTAGCAATTTTCTCCTCCAGATTATTTAGGGCAGCTGATAAAGTGTCCTCAGTGACATATGCAGGCCCAGGCTTCACTGGGGAAGCCGCCATACCTGACAGAGGTAATGGCTCATCCTGTACAGGTGCTTTTGGCAACACAGGAGAGGAAGGTACCGAGTCAGCACAGCTAGAGCCCCCTGTCTCAGGCGGCGGTGCTCTTTTATCTCTTTTTGTCCGCATTACTTCCCCTGGAAGACTTACTGTTTAGACAAAATACAAGGTACCTAAATGCATATACTACCGTGTTCAGTTTAGCAAATACATTAAGTATGCAACTTTTAACACATAACTATGCATAACATGGATGTCTTCTAGGAAGTACCCAATCCAACCACATGGAGTCTTATGTCCCTGTATAGCTGCTGTGTTTCTCTGCCAGGAACAAGAGAACTAACGAGCTTGCTTGCTGCTGCAGTGCTTTTTACACTGACAGTCTTTTAAATTTGGCGCCGTTTCTGTGCCTGCGCGCGCCACGTGCCCGCGCACGCCTTCGCCCCCCCCCCCGATAAAGCGCGCTCCCGCGCGCGCGGCCTTTAGCGCTATGGTGGTGGCCATAGTGAGAGAGGACTCTCATCAGCCCCTGTCCCCACTTACCCGCATCTGCAGGTGTCTGTATCGGCCACCGAAAGGAGGAGCGGGGTGCTCAAGCAAGCTCAGCAGCGGAGGTGACGAGCAGTGTACTTCGCCGAAGCCGACACTGAACAGAGTGAGGTGAGTATATTCAGCTCTTTACTCCCCCCAGTGGTGGAAAAAAAGAAGACATCCACTTCTTGAAAAAAAAAGGTCCCAACTTATTTTTTTTTTTTTTTTTTTTATGGACCTTCTAATCTTACCTTTCCACGCCGCAGGTTTTTCTGCTGAAAGTTTTCAGACAGATACCAAACTTCACCCTTCACGGTGGGCTATGTGTGCCAACCTTCAGGGATATGGGTTCCTATTTAAAGGATACCTCTCCCCTGGGCCTTGTACAAGACTCTTACCAGGACTTTATAGCGAAATAGCGAAAGTGCTGGATCTTAGAGCCCAGTCCTCCGAAGAGAGACATTACAGGCGACGCCTCATGGATGAGGCCCGGATCCCATCCAGATTCAGCTCATTTGTAGGCGTCTTGGATGGATCCGAAAGCATAGCTCTTTTACCCCCAGAGGGTCTCTTTGGTAGAGCTTTCCTTTAGCACCTCCTAACGCGTCCAACACCTTTCGACACTGGCGAAAAAACTGAGGTACTTCCCTGATGGGAGGGGTTATATGGAGGGGAACTGTCTTCCATTGGTTGTGCCAGTGTCCAATCACCGCTGGTGACCCTTAACCCATTATGTAATGACTGGCTCTGTGTCCCGTGGTGTACGATAAAGAAATAAGCCTTTATAATTAGCACTTTAGATTTCTCCCATAGACTTTTCAAATTTGCCACGAACCCCCCAAATTGTTCGTTGTTCGGCAAACGGGCGAACAGGCAATGTTCGAGTCGAACAAGAGTTCGACTCGAACTCGAAGCTCATCCCTAACAGGAACATAACCCACTTTGTCAAGATTTAAAGGAGCTGTGTCCGTCCATGGACGATAAGAGAAATAGTAGTTGTAAAGGGGGTAAACACCGTTTAGATCTCTTCCCTCTCCTGGACACAAATTCACTGCCGATACTCCACAGCCAGCCGACCCCTTCCCATAGGGATTAATCCTTCTGAAAGAACGAGACGCACTCTGTATCTTCCCAAGGATAGACTGCCTTTATTACCAAAAACATTGAAACTCTTATACACATCCAATACTGCATTAACCTGAATGAACAATGGTCCAGCTCCACCCACAACACAACAAGCCCCAATACACATTATTTTGACGTCTGCTAGGAGACAACAGGTTCTAATCCCCTATATGTTTAAATGACTATGCATGACCTTTATATTCACCAGACTGTCTGATACTTTACAATACACACAAGTACAGACTTAAACACAATGAAAGATCCTTAGACGCCATCCTAGATTCATTTACATCACACAGGCAGGTAACACATCTCCCAATTAACCTGTTGAGTTCAGGGTAAAACATCCAGTACATATTGTGGACTAATATTACTATTTCAATTTCAAGCAATCCAAGCCATATTCTTAATGTCCATGGTTTCCTGGCTCACCCTGTGTCCAAAGTGACCCCTCTGTCACAGTAGTGATGGGCTGTGATTGGCCATGTCTGTACCATGTGATCACTGTGAGCAATTAAAGAGAACAACACAGTAGTACACAATAGATGGTATGAATGAAAGCAATCCATTCTGTACAATTGTCATGTGAACAGCTGTGATTAGTGTACTGGGCCGCTGGCAGTGTCCAATCCGTCATCCACAGCGGGTGACACTTGCATGACAGTGTTGCCCGTGGGGTGTGCGTAAGGCATGATCCTGGGAGGACATCATATGGAGTCCATATGATGTAAAACAAAAAAAACATATGGTGTAAATTGTGTGTAAAAAAATAAATAAATAAAAAAAAAAAAAAAAAAAAGGAAGACATTCATGTATTTTTCGAATGAAAGGCTTACTTTACAGAGCAATTTCAAGTAAGGACAACTAGTGAGCTACGAATGCTGAGCAAGCACTGCAACTGTGGTAAAGTCACAAAGTCCACTTAGGCCCCTTTCACACCTGCGAACCGTTCAGATCCGCCTGTCAGTTTTTTCAGGCGGATCTGAACGGGCGCTACATCTCTATGGAGCGTCGGATGTCAGCAGTGACATGTCCGCTGACACCCGATCAGCCCCGATCCGATCCTCTCTGCTAAAATGTGACGGATGCAAACCCTATTTTGCATCTGTCTGGCTGACCGTATCGGATGAAAACGAAACTGTTTGTTTTCATCCGATCCCCCATAGAGGAGAGCGGAGATCTGACTGGTCCGTCTCTGCACTGTGTGTAGAAACAGACCTGTCACCTGCCGGCTAAGCGGGGATCAACGGAGCGAGTAAGCGGATGTTTCACACCTGCGGATCCTGTGAGGATCCGTTTTTAAAGGGGCCTTACTGTATTTACACCAAGTTCTATGTAACCCACTGCAGCCAGCTTTCACAGAGCCCTCACATGTGTGATGGGTTAAGGATTTGTTTTTCTTCTTGGCTTTATGCATCATCAACAAGATTTAAAAGCTCTCCAGTGAGGTTTGAAATCAGATTGATGGCTGTGATGAAGTAACTCCACTGAACCTAGTTCTAACACCTTGATACATTATACATGTGGCAGACAGCCAACAATGGGTGTGATTGGGAAAATTTCCCTGTATTACAAAAACGGATTCTCAGGAAAATGTTGACAAGAACACTTGCATTGCTACTCACAATCTGTTTTTCCGTGTATTTGTTTGAGCTCAGCAAGTTGACCGCTTCCATGTGTCCAAAATCGATGTCATGGCCAAGCAGGAAGATGAAGAGCAGTTTACATACATATTTCTTCTTACTGTAGCCATCCAGGGCTTTATCTCCTAATCCGAAGAAAGAAAGAAAAAAGGGGAACAGACATGAAGCCTCGGAAAAAAATAGGATTTTTATAACAGCTTACCTGTAAAATCCTTTTCTTGGAGTACATCACGGGACACAGAGCGGCATAGTCATTACTATGTGGGTTATATAGATACCTTCAGGTGCTGGCACTGGCAACTTCCAAAACCGGAAGTACCCTCCCCTATATAAGCCCCTCCCATCCGGGAGCACCTCAGTTTTGTAGCAAAGCAATAAGTGTCCCCAAAGAGGGGTGGGAGCTCTGTGTCCTGTGATGTACTCCAAGAAAAGGATTTTACAGGTAAGCTGTTATAAAAATCCTATTTTCTTTCTCGTACATCACGGGACACAGAGCGGCATAGTCATTACTATGTGGGACGTCCCAAAGCAATGCCCAATGAGGGGGGGGATACACCATACATAAGCTGGGCGCTATCTTAGACATGAGGATCTTTTGCGGCCTGCAACACACTGCGCCCAAAGGCGACATCCTCCTGACTTCTAACGTCCACCTGGTAGAACCTAGTAAACGTGTGAACTGAAGACCATGTTGCAGCCTTACAGATTTGAGCCAGGGAGGCCTGGTGATGCACTGCCCATGAAGTTCCAACTGCTCTCGTGGAGTGCGCCCTAACTTTGAACGGAGGCGGTCTCCTTCTCAAGCCATAGGCTTGCATTATGACCTGTCGAATCCACTTGGCTAAAGTTGATTTTGACGCTGCCTGACCCCTTCTGGGGCCTTCCGGCAGAATAAACAAAGTATCCGTTCTGCGAATCTGAGCAGTGGCTTTTAGATAAGCTTTAACTGCTCTTACTACATCCAAAGAATGCAATAACTTTTCCTCTACTGAACTAGGTTTGGGGAAAAAAGAAGGAAGAACCACATCTTGGTTCAAATGAAACCTCGATACCACCTTAGGAAGAAAGGCTGGATGAGGACGTAATACTACTCTGTCCTTATGAACAACCAGATATGGCTCCTTACAGGACATAGCGGCTAATTCCGACACTCTTTTAGCCGAACAAATGGCTACTAGAAAAATCAATTTCCTGGTGAGAAGAACCAGGGAAATATGCTGTAATGGTTCAAATGGTTGTTTCTGTAGAACCGACAGAACCAGGTTTAAGTCCCATGGACATATGGGAATATTAACCGGAGGGCTAATACGCATCACTCCTTGTATAAAGGCTTTGACTAGTGAATGCGAAGCCAAGGGCCTTTGAAAAAATATTGACAAGGCCGAAATCTGACCCTTGATAGTACTCAAGGCAAGCTTCCTATCTACAGCCCATTGTAGGAAGTCCAGAATCCTACCTATTACGTATTTACGTGGATGCCATTTCTTGGCCTCACACCAGGCGATGTACGCCTTCCAGATTCTATAATAGATCTGCCTGGATACCGGCTTCCTGGCATTGATCATGGTAGACCACAGAATTAGAGAGCCCTCTCTTTTTTAGAATGTGGGCTTCAATAGCCAGGCCGTCAAACCTAGGGCTGGTAAGGAAGGGTGGTATATCGGTCCTTGCGAAAGCAGGTCCGGACGATGTGGGAGGGTCCAAGGACTCCCCACAGACATCTTTACAATCTCCGCGTACCATGCTCTTCGGGGCCACGCTGGAGCCACCAGAATCACTGGTTTCTTTTCTACCCTGATTCTGCGGAGTAATCGAGGTAACAATTGTGGCGGTGGGAATGCATATATCAGCTTGAACTGATCCCAAGGGAACACTAGGGCATCCGAGCCGCAAGCTAGGGGATCCTTTGTCCAAGAGACAAACGTGTCCACTTTTGCGTTGAATCTGGATGCTAGCAGATCTACATCCGGTGTTCCCCACCGCTGACATATTGTCCGGAAAACCTCGGGATGAAGGGACCATTCCCCTGGGCATAATTGTTGGCGACTTAGAAAGTCCGCCTTCCAATTCTCCACTCCTGGAATGAATACCGCAGATATGGCTGGGACATATCTTTCTGCCCATTTCAGGATGCAATTTACTTCCCTCTGGGCTGCACGACTCCTGGTGCCACCCTGATGATTGATATATGCCACTGCCGTGGCATTGTCCGATTGAATTCTGACAGGGGACCCTTGGAGTTTGGATGTCCATGCTACTAGGGCATACCGGGCTGCTCGTATCTCTAAGAGATTGATGGGCAGGGCCTTTTCTGCATCCGACCATCTGCCCTGGAGAGACCATTGCTCCAGTACTGCTCCCCAGCCTATAAGGCTGGCATCTGTAGTGACCACCTTCCAAGAAATCGGACTGAAGGATTTCCCTCTTTCCAGATTCTGGGGAACCAACCACCAACGGAGGCTCTTGCGAACGGAAGGGGACAAGGACATTGGTAAGTCTAGGGCCTGAACTTTTTTGTTCCAGGCTGACAGTATGGCCCTTTGCAAATTCCTTGAATGGAATTGACCGTAGGGTACTGCTTCGAATGACGCCACCATTTTTCCCAGCAGCCTCATGCACAGGCGTATGGATGGCTGTCTTTTTGTACCCACTAGGTGGATCAAATCTCTCAAAGACGACCCCTTTTCTTGAGGCAAGAAAATTTTTCTCTGGTCTGAATCCAGCCTTAGCCCCAAGTATTCCAGACTTTTGACTGGTTTTAGGGCTGACTTGTCTCGGTTGATAATCCAACCGTGATATTCCAGATACTTGATTGTCTCGTGAACAACCACTTCTAGTTTTTCCACTGAGTGGTCTATCAGCAACAAGTCGTCTAGATATGCCATTATCGTTACACCTCGTGTTCTTAGATTGGCCAATAATGGGGCCAGAATTTTTGTGAACACTCGTGGTGCTGTGGCCAGACCGAAGGGTAAGGCTCTGAACTGAAAATGGCGCCCTTCTACCGCAAAGCGTAGACATTTTTGGTGGGCTGGAAAGATGGGAATGTGCAAATAAGCATCTTTGATGTCGATCAAGGCTAACCATTCCTCCCCTTGTAGGGCAGTGGCCACTGATCGGATCGACTCCATCCGGAAAGTCCTGATATGTAGGAATTTGTTTAGCCCTTTTAGATTTAATATGGGCCTCACGTCCCCGTTTGGCTTCGGGACTGTAAAGAGGTTTGAGTAAAACCCGAACCCCCATTCTTCCAGGGGAACCTCTATAATTACTGCTTGGAGCAATAATTGTTCTAGTGCCAACAGGAGGGATCCTCTCTTCTGGGGATCCCTTGGCACGTTTGACCTTATAAAGTGGGAAGGAGGGGAGTCTTTTAACTCCAATTTGTATCCCAGACTTACTGCAGAGAGCACCCATCTGTCTCTGATCGTGTCCCGCCAGGTCTCTGTGAACAACTGAAGTCTTCCCCCCACCCGATTGAGTGGGGGCAACCCTTCATGCATTTGACTTTGGGGGAGGTTTTGTACCTCTTCTGCTCCAGGGCTTCTTGTTACCCTGCAATTGTCCCTGATTTTTACCTCCGGGATTTGACCGAGGAGGCCGTCGGAACTGTTTCACAGCCGATGTCCTAGGGACTGGAGAAGCAGGCCTCTTAAAAGAGGGACCTCTAACTCTATTTTTAACCGGCAAAAGTGTACTTTTACCGCTGGAAATTTTCTGGATATATTTGTCCAGGTCTTCCCCGAATAAGCGTTCACCATGAAATGGGAAGCTGACCAGCAATTTTTTACAGGGAGCTTCAGCAGACCAGTTTTTGAGCCATAGAAGCCTGCGCATATGTACTACAGACAGCGTAAGGCGGGAGGCCTGATGGATTGAATCCTTTATAGCGTCCACCGCAAAGCATAAGGCTCTAGGTAGATCAGCTAAGGCAAGAGCCTGCTGATCTGGCAAGTCCCTTAAGACCTGTTTCAACTGATCCTTCACTGCTTGGCAGACCCCAATAGCTGCCACTGCTGGTTGTGTCACCAAGCCTGTTGTAGCAAAAGCAGATTTTAATAAGGACTCTAATTTTTTATCTATTGGGTCCTTAAACATTTGGACATTATCCACTGGACATGTCAGTGATTTATTCACACAAGAGATGGCTGCGTCCACTGTAGGGACCCTCCATTTTTTGATGAACTTATCCTCCATGGGATAGACCACTTGAAATCTCTTGGGAGGAGTAAATATTTTATCAGGATGCTCCCAATCCTGGTAAATGAGCCCTTCCAGTAAAGGATGGATCGGAAAGGAACAAACAGTCTGGGGAGCTTTTAGTGACCCCAACGAGGAGACAGAAGTGGATGATGGCTCCGCAAGGGGCATTTTAAATGCTGATCGGACCATGTTAGTCAGGGACTGACCCCATAATCTTTCAGCATGTGATGCTGAGAATGGCTCTTCCACTGTTGATTCCTCTACAACAGAATCGACCTCATCCTGATCCCCCTCAGGTAGGTCGATCCCTGTATGGGACTGTTGCTCCGCTAACAGGCACTCTGAGGGAGGAGACGGAGATCGAGCGCTTTTTTCCTGTGACAGGGAAGCAGCGATCAATGCTGACAATCTCTCTTCCAGCCCTCCCAGAGCTGAGGAAAAAACCTCCTCTGTTACATACACAGGAGCAGGTGAACTGAGGACAGCCACAGTACCAGGTACTCCTGAGGGTGCTTTACGGTCACTAACCTGATTCTTCAGGGGAGATTGGTGCAGCCGAAGCATGCCCAAGATCCTCAGAGCCCGATGGAGACCCCCTATGCTTCCTGGGATTTTTAGTCCCGGAGTTTTTAGACGGCATATTCCTAAGCCCAAAGCTGAGGTATTCCAGCCGAAATACACCACTTACTGACAATAGTCTAGCACAAATGCTGCTATAAAAACAGTTGGTGTCTACTAATGTGCCTTTCTATGGGGATGCCTGCATCAACCGCTTGCTGTATGCCTTTTTTAAATGTTGCCAGCTCTGTCTCTGCACTCCATAGCCAGCTCACAACACATAATTGTGTTTTTTAACATGCTGGGACGCCCGCACATGCGCTGCGGCGCGCACAGAGCGTCATCCCACAAGCTCCGCCCCCTTTCCCAGCTCACCTCTATATATAGAGGCGCGTGCACGCGCACGCACGCGGCCACGTGCGCCTTCGGCGCTCTTTTTTGAAAAGGGAAACTAGGGACAAGAGCCAGGGCCCCTTTTGCCGCAGGCCGGGGGATGGACGAGCATTGCAACATGGCAGAGGAAGCAGTTTCCCATAAGAGAACTCACCATCTGCCTGGACTTGCTCTGATGAAAAGAAACTAGTCCACATGACAAGAAACGTTCCACAGCGGCCTCTAGTGGATTAACACAGGTACCGCAGTCTATATATATATATTTTTTATTTTTTTCTTGACCACTATTAAAATTATTACATTTTTTAGTAGTTACAGGCATGCATAAATATTTAGCGGGAATACCGTTAGGTAACAGGCAGAAAGACATATTAGGCTTGGGGGTCCCCTCAATAGAACCAAGTTCCTGAGGGGCCCCCACTTACCTTTTCCCCGCCGCAGGACTCTGTTTGGTCCACAGAAGCCCAAACTTCACCTATCACGGCAGGCATTGTAATTAAACCTTCAGGGACCGGGTTCCCAAGGATTCCACTCCCCTAGACCTGTATAGCACCCTGCACAGAAAACATCTTGGTCGTGGGTATGACCAGAGCTCTGGATCCCAGGGTCCAGCCCTCCTAAGAGAAGCATTACAGGCAAAACCTTGCTCTTCTCTGCAAGGCCCGGGTACCGACCGTTTAGCTATGAAGCTTTTTTGGTCGGATCCGGAATAGCTTACTGAGGCCCAAAAAAACCTGTACGCAAGCTCAGTGAAAAACACGTTACTTCTTGGCCAACACCTTAGACACTGGCAAAAAAACTGAGGTGCTCCCGGATGGGAGGGGCTTATATAGGGGAGGGTACTTCCGGTTTTGGAAGTTGCCAGTGCCAGCACCTGAAGGTATCTATATAACCCACATAGTAATGACTATGCCGCTCTGTGTCCCGTGATGTACGAGAAAGAAAATAATGTTTTGCTAAACAGAAAGTTTCTCCACTTTAAACGTACCAAGCTTGCAAGGACAGATCTCCCATGGTACTAGAGAAGCACTTTAAAAGTGAGCAAGGAGGACTTCTTCTCTACCTTTCTAACTCCACTCCTTGTTTTTCTCACTTTGCACTGTACAAGGCGCTGGTCTCTTATGCACTTAGGTCTTGGCACTATTCGTAAATCAATTTGGCTAATTAAGATGTCATATCTTGTGCCCAGATTAACCTATAATGTAAGAACTGTCCTAGCGGGGACTCACTTGCCCATAGTGTGGTAGTGTAATTATGCTGTAGATGACCAACACTGTGGATTTATTGTTGTGTACCAACGTGCCTTATTTTTCTAGCATTTCTTCTTGAGTTTAAAGTGAATGTGCCTGTATTTGTGCAAAATATAATAAAACTTTTTTTTTTTTTAAGAAAAGTTACCAAGAAGGTATAGACCGTGAGGTCAAAGAGAAAGCCCATTACTCAGCAGTTTCATTACATTTCTTTGCCCAATTCAACAGCCAGGAAGATCAATTTGATACTTCCTGGATGGCATAAATAAACTGGTAAAATATTTTGAACCATGTGCGGCCACATTTGGGATTCACACAATGTCAGGAAAGGCATGCCTGTAAGCAAGATGGTATCTCTGGGCAGTTTTCTGTGCACAGTTGCAGGCCAATTCACTGCCCTTCACCCTGCACTAAAGAAATGTGCATGTGCTTGGCCCCAGTTCTGTCTCATTCACAGCATTCCAGTGCAACCTGTGTTTTGTTACTCTGCATCTGATTCCAGTTACTGACCCAGCTCGTCTTGAACATTACTTGAACTCTGCCTGCATTGACCCCGGTGTGTCTCCTAACCTCTTCTTCTGCAACGCTTATCTGTTACAGACTCTGGCCTGTATCCTGACAACGCTCGTGTCTGTGCTACCCGATCCGATTACTAGCATCTGACCCAGCTTGTCCGACTTCGCTACTGTCCTATCTGCCGCTGTTCCTCCGCTGCAAGCATCTGTCTGCTACCTGTCAAATGCATACTTAATGCCAGCCTGCTGCTGCCAGTGCCAACTTGTTCCAGCCTACTGCCGACCTGCCACTACCCAGCTTACCTGCTCCGCTGTGGTCCACCGACAGCTTCCTGCTGCTTGTCCTGGACATCACATCTGGCTCTGCTGCTAGCAAGATCCATAGGCATGTGTACCACTCTGCACACCTGCGTCACTTTGGAAGATTTCCACTCTAACCATGTTCTGGGGAAAACCCAATTTGGGCGTTTTCCTTTACTTTAACTCTCAGTGATAATGGTAAAAAGACAAATAGGGTGAATCTTCCAAACAGTGACACAGAGAGCAATAAAAACCAGACAGGAATTCTAATCCCTCTCTACTCTATCCAAAACCTAAAAGTTTTGCATTTAGTTATACTTTAAGTGCGAGAAGCAACAGAGAAACATTTGGATAGCAGCATTCTCAATATGGTTTGTCTCAACGCCAATTGCCACTTTTGCTGGACAGCTTGGTCTGTTACAGGAAGATGAAAACTAACAGACTAACTAAATGGATCACAAGGTAAAAATAAAAAAGGGAAAAAAATAAGGTCTAAAAACAAGAAATTAATTGCAGCCATCATCACACCTAAGATTTTCTAAAATGCAATATGATAAATGTTTATTTTTGTTAGCACTTTTCCCCATAACTTGATTACTGCATTTGCAAAATGCCTCTATGCTTATGCTTCGATATCTCATACAAATGAATTTGTAGGTTCAATTTATGCCACGTTAAGAGTTGTAATATCTGTTGAAGAACGCAATTAAAAAAAAAAGTGCAATTCTCAACACCCACGCTCTACAAATAATCAGCTTGGTGATCCCATACTAAAGCTCCTCCTGAACAGAATGCACAGCCTACACCCATAAATTCAAGACTCACGCACTCATTAACACCTCTTTCCATTGAGCTCTCCCATCACTTCTGTTCACAAGAGAAGCATTCAAAGATCATTATTATTTTGTTATGTGAAAACCTAAGTCTCATTTGCAGCCAGTTAGGCCCCTTTCACATGGGACGGATCAGTAATGATCCGCCCGTAAACCTCCGATCGCTCAGCGGGGATCGCTCCGTTGATCCCCGCTGAGCCGGCGGATGACAGGGTGGTCCGTGCACACTGTGCAGGGACCGCCCTGTCAGATCTCCGCTCTCCCCTATGGGGGGATTGGATGAACACGGACCGTCTGAGGGCCAGTTTACACAATAGAAATGCAGTCCGGATGAATTACAAATGCTTTGATGAATGTGCATTTTTGATGCATTCCAGTGCAGTTTGGTCCAGTCCGGTGCACTTTTCCCTCTTTTTTCTTAACTTTAAAAAAAAGTTTTTTTTTTTTTTTTGCCTATTCATACTTGCCTAGGTGGATGCAGCATCAGACTGATGCTGCATCTGTCCCCCACTGCCTCTTCACTGAGAATCGAGCCACCGAACCTTGCTGATGGCTCGGTTCTGTCAGCTCTCCTGCTCTGCTCCTCCACACTCACTGAAGCGCTGAGCTGTTGAGGGGCGGGGAGTGGCCGTCTCAGCAGCTCGCTGAGAGGCTGAGACAGCCATCAGTCCAGGCACCTGGCGGATCCAGACTTCCTAAGTCGGGATGACGCGCTTCCTGGACTGATTCCAGTGGCTTCAGCGGAGAGCAGACTTCAGACCGCTCTCCTCTGAACTTCTACTTTTTTCTGGAACTGGAATGTACTGGAACTGCAAGCAATGATGTGAACTATGCCATTGAAAATAGGATTTTTGTACTCACCGTAAAATCCGTTTCTCTGACGTCCATGGACTGACACAGCTCTAATACTGTAAAACGTGTGGGTATATGTCCCTGCTTCCAGGAGAAGATCTAGGCAGAATGTTAGAAACATTCTAGAACAAAACCAGAGCTGAACAGCCCCGCCCAGGGGGGCGGTCCCTCCGGACATAACCCTCCTACCTGCAGCCAGCAGCCTCAGTTCTTAACAAAGCAGTTCAAACCTTAAAGAAGGGTGGGTGCTGTGTCAGTCCATGGACGTCAGAGAAACTGATTTTACGGTGAGTACAAAAATCCTATTTTCTCTTATCGTCCATGGACTGACACAGCTCTCATACTGATTACGTGTGGGACGTCCCAAAGCAGTATCAGAAAAGGGTGGGAGCAGTAGTAAAGGAAAAACCAAAACTTCACTCCAAACAAGCAGAGCTTCTCAACGGAGGAGTTGCAACATTAAACAGCGGCCTGCAACACTTTGCGGCCGAAGGAAGCATCCGAAGATGCAGCCACATCAACCTTATAGAACTTAGAAAAGGTTTGAACGGACGACCAGGTCGCCGCCTTGCACATATGTGCAACCGACGCTTGATGTCGGAAAGCCCAGGAAGCACCAATTGCCCTGGTGGAATGCGCCGTAACCGGAAAGGGAGGCGCCCGCCCCTTAAGGGCATAGGCCTGTATAACGGTCTGTCTGAACCACCTACAAAAGGTGGCAGACGACACCGCTTGGCCCTGTTTTGGACCAGAGACAGACACAAACAGCGAGTCAGACTTCCGAATGGAAACAGTAGCAGACAGGTACACCCGTAAGGCTCGTACCACATCCAATGTAAGAAGCGCAAACTCTGAGGGATGCGATGGGTGAGGACACAAGGACGGAAGAACAATGTCCTAATTAAGGTGAAAGGCCGAGACCACCTTTGAAAGGAAAGACGGTCGTGGGTGCAACACCGCCTTATCCTTATGAAGGACTAAAAAAGGTGACTTGCAGGACAAGGCCGTCAACTCAGACACCAGTCGAAACAGAAGTAATGGTCATTAAGAAGGCCACCTTCTGGGACAAGGTCAAGAGAGGAATCTTCCTGATATTTTCAAACAGATGTCCTTGGAGAACAGAGAGCACCAAATTCAGATCCCAAGGAGGGAGAGTAGGCTTGACAGGGGGGATCACATGGCGAACGCCCTGCACAAAAAGGTGCTATCAAGGAATGGCCCGCTAGCGGCCGTTGAAAAAAGACAGCCCGGGCCGAAATCCGACCCTCGATGGTACGCAAGGCCAGCTTTTGGGTCACACCACGCTGTAAGAACAGCAAAATCTTGGGAACGGAATACGTCCGTGGACGCCATCAAGCTCCTCGCACATAGCGATGTAAGCCTTCCAGGTACGGTGATAATAGGATTTTTATAACAGCTTACCTGTAAAATCCTTTTCTTGGAGTACACCACGGGACACAGAGCTAGTCATTACATAATGGTTAAGGGTCACCAGCGGTGATTGGACACTGGCACAACCAATGGAAGACAGTTCCCCTCCATATAACCCCTCCCATCAGGGAAGTACCTCAGGTTTTGTAGCAAAGCAGTAAGGTTCCCATAAGAAGGGGGGGACCTCTGTGTCCCGTGGTGTACTCCAAGAAAAGGATTTTACAGGTAAGCTGTTATAAAAATCCTATTTTCTTTATCGTACACCACGGGACACAGAGCTAGTCATTACATAATGGGACGTCCCAGAGCAATGCTCATATGAAGGGGGGGAGACACCGATCAAAACAGGCCGCTTGCGGACCAGAAGCCCTATACTGCTGCCTGCAGCACACTTCGCCCAAAGGCGGAATCCTCATGTCCTTTCACATCTATTTGATAGAATTTGGAAAATGTATGGACTGAAGACCAAGTTGCAGCTTTACCGATCTGAGCCATCGAAGCCTGGTGGTGCACTGCCCATGAAGCACCTATCGCCCTGGTAGAGTGCGCCTTAACAGGAAAAGGAGGAGTCCTGTTCTTTAAACCATAAGCTTGAATAATTACTTGTCTAATCCACCTGGAAATGGTGGATTTTGATACCGCTTGGCCCTTCTTGGGCCCATCTGGTAAAATAAACAAAACATCTGTTTTACGTATCTGAGCGGTTGCTTGCAGATACACCTTTACCGCTCTCACTGGATCTAGAGAGTGTAATAATTTTTCCCCCGCCGTCCGCGGGTTTGGAAAAAAGGAAGGCAGAACAATGTCTTGATTCAAGTGAAAAGCCGACACCACCTTAGGTAGAAAAGCCGGATGGGGTCGTAGTACGATTTTGTCCTTGTGACAAATTAGATAAGGCTCTTTACAAGAAAGAGCTGCTAGCTCTGATACTCTCCTAGCAGAAGCTATAGCAATCAGAAAGGCCAACTTCCTACTTAATATAATTAAAGGAATATGGCGAATAGGTTCAAAAGGTTGCTTTTGCAACACTGACAATACCAAATTCAAATCCCATGGACACAAGGGAGTCCTAACTGGAGGATTTATCCTCAGTACCCCCTTAATGAATGTCCGAACTAGGGAGTGAGATGCCAATGGTCTCTGAAAGAAGACTGATAGAGCCGATATTTGCCCTTTGATGGTGCTAAGGGCTAAATTCATATCCACTCCTAACTGGCAAAAAGCAAGAATCCTACTTATTTCATACTTCTGAGGATTCCAACATCTGGATTCACACCAGGAAACGTATGCTCTCCAGACTCTCTGATAGATGAGTCTGGAGGCTGGCTTTCTAGCATTAATGAGCGTAGAAAGAGCCGGACCAGAGACCCCTCTCTTTTTAAAAATGTGGGTCTCAGCAGCCAGGCCGTCAACTTTAGCCTTTGTAAGGAAGGGTGGAATACTGGACCCTGTGACAGCAGGTCGTGTCGGAGTGGAAACTTCCAGGGCCTTCCTATCGCCGTTTTTACAATCTCGGCGTACCAAGGCCTCCTGGGCCAGTTTGGGGCCACTAGGATTACTGGTATTCCCTCCTCCTTGATCCTGCGAAGCAGTCTTTGTAGAAGAGGGATCGGAGGGAATGCCTAGATCAGTGAGAACTGATTCCATGGAGTTATTAGAGCGTCTGTATTATTAGAGCGTCTGTCCCGTAGGCTAGAGGATCTCTCGTTCTGGACACAAAGTTGTCCAATTTCTTGTTGAACCTGGCAGCTAGCAGGTCTACATCTGGGTTTCCCCATCTCAGACATATGGCCTGAAAGATCTCGGGGTGAAGAGACCACTCCCTGGTAGCAGCTGCTGACGACTCAGGTAGTCTGCTTGCCAATTTTCCATCCCTGGAATGAAGATTGCAGAAAGGCAAGGTACATGCTCTTCTGCCCATGCCAGGATCCGGTTCACCTCTCTTTGGGCTGCCCGACTGCGGGTGCCTCCTTGGTGATTGATGTAAGCTACTGCAGTAGCATTGTCGGATTGAACCCGAACTGGGTAGCCCTGTAACCTGTATGTCCAGGTTTTGAGGGCTAGATATACCGCCCGGATCTCTAGCACATTGATGGGCAGGATCCCCTGAGTCTTGGCCCAGGTTCCCTGGGTAGAAGCCTCCTCGAATACTGCACCCCAGTCCGATAGGCTGGCATCCCTAGATACCACCTTCCAGGCCACTGGGAGGAAGGACTTTCCCTTCCATAAATTCCTGGCTTCTAGCCACCAATCGAAGCTGTGGCGTACTTGTGAGGACAGGCGCATGGGTATATCCAGAGCTTGGCTCTTCCTGTTCCAGGAAGCTAAAATATTGCCTTGAAGTAGTCTCGAATGAAACTGGGCGTAAGGGACCGCCTCGAAGGAGGCTACCATCTTTCCCAATAGTCTCATGCAAAGGCGAATAGACGGCCTCTTGTTTGCTTTGACCTTGTGGATCAGGTCTTTCAGAGACTGTATCTTCGGTTCTGGCAGGTATACCCCGTTTTGGGCTGTATCTATGATCATGCCCAGGTACCCTATCCTTCTTTGGGCCTGGAGAGAGGATTTTTGTAAATTTATAATCCATCCTAAATGCTCCAGGTATCCTACTGTAGTGTGTACAGCGTGACCCAATCCGTCCTTTGACTGATCTATTACTAGTAGATCGTCCAGATAGGCTGTTACCGCAATGCCCCGTGTTCTTAGGTTTGCTAACAGAGGAGCTAGCACCTTTGTGAATACTATGGGCGCGGTGGCTACACCAAACGCAGAGCCACAAATTGAAAGTGGCGATCTTCTACCGCAAACCTTAGGAATCTTTGGTGAGCGGGGAGGATGGGTATGTGTAAATGTGCGTCCTTGATATCTATGGGCGCCATGAATTTTCCGCCCTTTAAAGTGGCGGCCACGGATCGGATCGTTTCCATTCGAAAATGGCGATCGTTCAGGAACCGATTTAGGGATTTTAGATCCAGGATGGGTCTGACATCTCCATTTGGCTTTGGAATCACAAAGAGGTTTGAGTAAAAACCTGAACCTCGCTCTTTTTGGGGTACGTCTGCAACTACCCCTTGAGCCATTAAGTGATTCAAACCTTTGAAGAAGGATTCTCTTTTTTGTGGATCCTTGGAGAGTCTTGAACCTCGGAATTGAGAAGATGGGATCTCTCGAAATTCCAGTTTGTACCCTGAGGATATTGTGGATACTACCCAATTGTCCTGGATTTCTGACCACCAAGTTGCTCAGAACTGACAAAGCCTTCCTCCCACTCGGCCGAGCGGGGGCGCCCCTTCACTGAGAGGCTTTGGGGGCTTGCTTATTAGCTCTTGCACCCCACGGCTTCTTGTTCTTCTGAGCTTGCCCCTTGGCTTTTGTGGGCGGCTAAAACAGGCCGCCGCCACTGGTTGGAGTCAGATTTCCCGGGAGCTGGGGAGAGAGCGTTTAAAACAAGATCTCTTGTTTTTCTTTCTCTCAGGTAAAAGTCGTTTTACCACTTGATCTTCTGTATATATTTTTCTAAATCTTCCCCAAATAGGCGTTCGCCATGGAACGGGAACTTGCCAACAGCTTTTTGCATGGGGTCTCCGCTGACCAATGCTTAAGCCAAAGTACTCTGCGCATCTGTACCAGCTGGAGTGTAAGGCGTGATGCCTGTATGATAGAATCTCTCATGGCATCCACTGTGAAGCATAAGGCTTTAGGCAAATTTTCCCAATTTCTAGCCTGCTCTGAAGGCAGTTCCTTCAGCCCCTGCTTTACCTGTTGGCTGATGACCTGACCCATACCGACTGCTGCTACTGCAGGTTGGGTAATTGAGCCGGCCAAAAGGAAGGAGGATTTCAACTTCCTCTCAGAAGGATCTTTTAAACCCTTGTACATTATCCACCGGACATGTCAGGTTTTTATTTACACAAGAAATAGCCGCAACTACCGCAGGCAGGCTCCATTTCTTTAAAAAAAAAAATTCCCCCATGTTAAACCTTTTTGGAGGTGAGAAACGCTTATCTGGATGTTGCCAGTTTGCGTATATTAGATCCTCTAGTAACGGATGAACCGGGAAGGAGCATGCACCTTGCAGGGATCTTAATGACCCTAGGGAGGAGACAGGTAATTCCGTTACCTCCGCAGAGGTTAACTTAAATGCACTGCTATAGCATTGTACCTGTGACCTTAAAATCTGGCTCCTCATCCTCTGCTGATGTAGCCTCCTCCTCCTCCTCCCTCAGGTACTTCTGAAGGGAGGTCCAATACTGGAAGAGACCTGCTTCGCTTATTGTCCCTTTTTAGAGGACTTAGCGATTAAGGTAGCAATTTTTTCCTCCAGATTATTTAGGGCAGCTGATAAAGTGTCCTCAGTGACATATACAGGCCCAGGCTTCACTGGGGAAGCCGCCATACCTGACAGAGGTAATGGCTCATCCTGTACAGGTGCATTTAGCAACACAGGAGAGAAAGGTACCGAGTCAGCACAGTTAGAGCCTCCTCTCAGGCGGTGGTGCTTTCTTATCTCTTTTTGTCCGTATTACTTCCCCTGGAAGGCTTACTGTTTAGACAAAATACAAGGTACCTAAATGCATATACTACCGTGTTTAGTTTAGCAAATACATTAAGTATGCAACTTTTAACACATAACTATGCATAACATGGATGTCTTCTAGGAAGTACCCAATCCAACCACATGGAGTCTTACGTCCCTGTATAGCTGCTGTGTTTCTCTGCCAGGAATAAGAGAACTAACGAGCTTGCTTGCTGCTGCAGTGCTTCTCACACTGACAGTCTTTTAAATTTGGCGCCGTTTCTGTGCCTGCGCGCGCCACGTGCCCGCGCACGCCTTCGCCCCCCCCCTCCGATAAAGCGCGCTCCCGCGCGCGCGGCCCTTAGCGCTATGGCGGTGGCCATAGTGAGAGAGGACTCTCATCAGCCCTTGTTCCCACTTACCTGCATCTGCAGGTGTCTGGTCGGCCACCGAAAGGAGGATCGGGGTGCCCCAGCAAGCTCAGCAGCGGAGGTGACGAGCAGTGTACTTCGCCGAAGCCGACACTGAACAGAGTGAGGTGAGTATATTCAGCTCTTTACTCCCCCCAGTGGTGGAAAAAAAGAAGACATCCACTTTTTGAAAAAGGTCCCAACTTAGTTATGGACCTTCTAATCTCACCTTATCCACGCCGCAGGTTTTTCTGCTGAAAGATTTCAGACAGATACCAAACTTCACCCTTCACGGTGGGCTATGTGTGCCAACCTTCAGGGATATGGGTTCCTATTTAAAGGATACCTCTCCCCTGGGCCTTGTACAAGACTCTTACCAGGACTTTATAGCGAAATAGCGAAAGTGCTGGATCTTAGAGCCCAGTCCTCCGAAGAGAGACATTACAGGCGACGCCTCATGGATGAGGCCCGGATCCCATCCAGATTCAGCTCATTTGTAGGCGTCTTGGATGGATCCGAAAGCATAGCTCTTTTACCCCCAGAGGGTCTCTTTGGTAGAGCTTTCCTTTAGCACCTCCTAACGCGTCCAACACCTTTCGACACTGGCAAAAAAACTGAGGTACTTCCCTGATGGGAGGGGTTATATGGAGGGGAACTGTCTTCCATTGGTTGTGCCAGTGTCCAATCACCGCTGGTGACCCTTAACCATTATGTAATGACTAGCTCTGTGTCCCGTGGTGTACGATAAAGAAAGATCTTTCTCGAGGAAGATTTCCGTGCCCACAACATATATGAGATGACAGAATCCGAGAGACCCCGGTCCCTCAGCACCTGGCTTTAACAGCCGTGCCAAAGCCAAGGACTGCAAAGCAGGATGAGGTATGGGACGAGACAGAAGGTCCACCCAAATAGGCAGTCACCAAGGAAAGTCTGCGACTAGCCGAACTAGATCGGTGTACCAATGTCGCCGTCCCGGAGCAATGAGGATCACCGGAATGCAGTGGCGGCTGGTGCTCAAAATTTTTGGGGGGGCGCAAACAAACTGAAAAAAAAAAAAAAATCAATTGCCGCCACTGTGCCCATTAAACGCAGCCACTGTGCCCAAACGCCACCAGTTTGCCCCCTAAAATACAGCCAGTTTGTTTCCATATACAGCCAGTGTGCCCCCATATATATATATACAGCCAGTGTGCCCCCATATACAGCCAGTGTGCCCCCATATATACAGCCAGTGTGCCCCCATATACAGCCAGTTTGTCCCCATATATATAGCCAGTGTGCCCCCATATACAGCCAGTGTGTCCCCATATATATAGCCAGTGTGCCCCCATATACAGCCAGTTCCCCCCAAATGCAGCCAGTTTGTCCCCCATATACAGCCAGTTCCCCCCAAATGCAGCTAGTTTGTCACCCATATACAGCCAGTGTGTCCCCCATATACAGCCAGTTCCCCCCATATTCAGCCAGTTTGTCCCCCATATACAGCCAGTTTGTCCCCCATATTCAGCCAGTTTGTCCCCCATATTCAGCCAGTTTGTCCCCCATATTCAGCCAGTTTGTCCCCCATATTCAGCCAGTTTGTCCCCCATATTCAGCCAGTTCCCCCCATATTCAGCCAGCGTGTCCCCCATATTCAGCCAGCGTGTCCCCCATATTCAGCCAGCGTGTCCCCCATATTCAGCCAGCGTGTCCCCCATATTCAGCCAGCGTGTCCCCCATATTCAGCCAGCGTGTCCCCCATATTCAGCCAGCGTGTCCCCCATATTCAGCCAGCGTGTCCCCCATATTCAGCCAGCGTGTCCCCCATATTCAGCCAGCGTGTCCCCCATATTCAGCCAGCGTGTCCCCCATATTCAGCCAGCGTGTCCCCCATATTCAGCCAGCGTGTCCCCCATATTCAGCCAGCGTGTCCCCCATATTCAGCCGTTTGTCCCCCATATTCAGCCAGTTTGTCCCCCATATTCAGCCAGTTTGTCCCCCATATTCAGCCAGTTTGTCCCCCATATTCAGCCAGTTTGTCCCCCATATTCAGCCAGTTTGTCCCCCATATTCAGCCAGTTTGTACCCCATATTCAGCCAGTTTGTACCCCATATTCAGCCAGTTTGTGCCCCATATTCAGCCAGTTTGTGCCCCATATTCAGCCAGTTTGTGCCCCATATTCAGCCAGTTTGTGCCCCATATTCAGCCAGTTTGTGCCCCATATTCAGCCTGTCCCCCACCCCCCCCAGCCCTGCACTTACCTTCCTCGGTCCGCACCATCCTCGATGTGTTCTCCCGCCCTCGATGTCGCTTCAGCCGATCAGGTTACCGGTAACCAGATCCAGTGAACCTGATTGGCTGAAACCTCCACACAGTCTTCTTCCAGGAACGCACCCCCGTGCGTACCTGGGAGGAGTTTTTGGAAGCCGAATACAGCGTAAGAGCTGTATTCGGAAAGCCTATCAGAGCCGCTGGCTCTGATAGGCACTTCCAAGTCACACCCACTGCCGGCCGCCGCTCTAATTCATATGGCCGGCGCTCACCAGGAGACCGGCCATATGTATAGTGGGCAGCGCGGCAGCGGTGACAATACACAGATTCATGCAATGCATGAATCTGTGTATTGTCTTTCAGTGGCGGTGTGGGAGCGAGAGGGGGTGGCGCTCCGGCGCCCTCTATGGACGCACCGCCACTGCCGGAATGGCCTCGGCCACTACTCTGCGAAGCAGGCGAGGCAACAACAGTAGCGGAGGGTAAGCATACATCAGGCGATACTGCCCCCACGGGCCACCAACGCTTCTGACGCGTCTGCCCAGGGATCCCTGGACCTGGCCACGAATCTCTACATCTTGCGTGAGTCGAGAGGCCAAAAGGTCCACATCCGGGGCCCCACCTCCGGTAAAGGAGGTGAAAACACCTCCGGACGTAAGGACCCTTCCCCTGGAATGCACACGGCTGACAGGACCGTCCTGCAGCGGGATGGGTATGATAAACCCAAGGAGATCCCGCAATGTATCGGAGAAGGGAGGCCCCGGCTTATGGGGTGCCTTAATTGTTGGCCAAGAAAGGCAACCTGACAGAGCTTCCCTAGAAAGTGGGTCAGAGGACCAGTAACTCAGCCTCTACAGGTGGCGCAGACCCACCCTGTACACAGAGACCCTAGAGGCTAAAGCAGTTGCAGTGCACCTGCTGGTCGACTGATAAATGAAGCAGAGGCTTTTGCCCGGTCATTGAGCTTCAGGAACGCCAGAGACGCAGCCACTACCGGGCGTAACGCTAACCTCAGCATGGCGAACACAGTCCAAGCTAGCGCCTCTGCTCCATTGATAAGTGCTGATTGTACAAACACATAGTTTATACTGTGTATTGCATCAAAACATGCAATTAGAGCGTGGGAGGAAACCCCCTCAGCCCCAAAGAGCATAGTACAACCACATGCGGTGTATGTAGTTTAGTATGTGTGGATAAACATATTAAACACGTTTATACTGTGCCAGCGATGAAGGCACGCACATCATTGGGGCGTAGGCGGAAACCAGCCACGCAGACTGCGTACACAACCGTGTAGGCATGTTAGCATGCGAATAAAAAAATTGCACAAGTTTATGCCGCACATAGCACTGAAAATGTGCACACCTTTGGAGCACGGGGGAAAAACCGAAGCACCCGAATGAAACCCACGCAGAACGCATACACATACCGTGTAGGTACTATAGTATGTGTGATAAACATTTTGAACATGTCTATATGTGCTTAGTGCCGAAGGCGTGCACACCGTTGGCGTGTGGGAGGAAACCGGAGGACCTGGAGGAAACCCACGCAGACTGCACACACATACCGTGTAGGTATGTTAGCATGTGGATAATCAAATCGCACAAGTTTCAGACTGCATACACATACCGTGTAGGTATTATAGCATGCGTGTAAAAGCTGGTAAGGAGGGCTAAACACGCCCCCTAATTAACTCCCCAAACCACCACTACGCCCAGATGGAATTAGAACAAATAATCCTGAAGCTGCTACTTAAAAATTGAAACAATGTGGCATGTGAATTTTAAGTGGAAAAATAGTAGCGCTCTGTTTATGCAAAAACAGTCCTAACAAGTGATATACAAATCAAAAATACTATAATGTGTATATAAATAATATTCCACCAAGTGAAAGTGGACAAATGATAAATATAGTAGTCCTATGTATCCAAAACGTATAATCAAGCAACAAAAGTAATGAAATATATGTGCAGTGAATCATAAATAAAAGTCCATAAAACAATATTCATGAATAAAAAGTTCATAAAGCAAAGTACAAGTGATAAAGAAATCCCTCCAATTGCTCGCTCTCCTTCCCAGCCAGAGTCGTATCAGCCTCGGTGGTGGTGTCTACGTTCAGAGTTGACAAAAAGTTACCGTGCAGGCCACACCCAGACATGTTTCGTCGTTAAAGACTTTATCAATGGGATAATCAATCCCATTGATAAAGTCTTTAACGACGAAACATGTCAAAACCGAGACCGAGGCTGATACGACTCTGGCCGGGAAGGAGAGCGAGGAATTGGAGGGTGAGATCTGCTGGTTATTCTGGGTCCACTGTGACCGCAATTCCTAGTACGCCATTGCAAGCCTCCTTCATTCATTTCTGTTGCTTTTTATTTGAAGTGCCTGTTTGAATTTTGAACAATGTGAGTACAATGGTTGAAGATGTGTGTGCAATTTTAAAATAAATTGTTTTTACTTACTTCACCATTGGAAGCACTTATTCATTTTTTACATGTGGAGTGGATTCTCTTGTAAAAATTCCGGTGGATTTGTCTATTAACCCCGGTGGGGTATCAAGCTTTTATGCCGAACATGAGAGTGTGAGGCATATCTGGTGAGTTTTTTTCCTTTGGGAGGGGATTCACAGACACAAGTGGTGTGGTGAAGGAGCATAATCACATTTTCAAGATTAAGCATATTTGTTGGAAGCACTCAAGTTTTCATCACCTGGATTTCTTTATCACTTGTACTTTGCTTTATGAACTTTTTATTCATGAATATTGTTTTATGGACTTTTATTTATGATTCACTGCACATATATTTCATTACTTTTGTTGCTTGATTATACGTTTTGGATACATAGGACTACTATATTTATCATTTGTCCACTTTCACTTGGTGGAATATTATTTATATACACATTATAGTATTTTTGATTTGTATATCACTTGTTAGGACTGTTTTTGCATAAACAGAGCGCTACTATTATAGCATGCGTGATAAACATATGGAACATGTTTAAACTGCGCAGAGATCAGCTAACGGGGAATCATCAGAAATGATTAGCATCACTAATGGCACGCGACAGGGTTGCCCCCTTTCGCCATTATTATTTGCCATCACTGTGGAACATCTGGCGCAAGCCATCCGCAAAAACAAGAACATACATGGGATCCCTACCCCCTCCACCACACGTAAATTGTCGCTCTATGCCGACGATTTACTATTGTATGTCACACAACCCCGAAACAGCATCCCGGCCATCTTGACTGAACTCGACAGATTTGGGACATATAGTAACTTTAAATTAAATATCACTAAAACGGAAGCCCTGAATATATCTCTATCCTCCCCGGAGCTTCAATCTCTCAAGCTGCGATTTCCCTTTAGATGGCAAGCAAAATCAGTTAAATACCTAGGCACCGAGATCCCTACAGACGCACAAGACATTTACTCCCTGAACTACAGCCCACTCCTAACTACGATTAGACGCTCTTTAGAATCCCGGCATAACCTCAAACTGACATGGTGGGGGAGAATGAACGTAATAAAAATGGACATCCTACCTAAAACACTCTATTTATTTCAGACGCTTCCGATTCTCCTTCCTAGAGCGTTCTCTCTCTCCCTCCGTACCTTAGTGAGCAAATTCATATGGCAACACCACCCGCCCAGGCTTAAACATAAAGTACTGTGCGCCCCCAAACACAGGGGAGGCATAGGCCTCCCTGAATTCCAAACTTATCACAACTCCACTCTCTTCTCTAGACTCCTTGAATGGTTTCCAAGACCCCTGCTTAAACCATCAATTATGGTAGAACAGGATATGGCACAATTCGACCTAAGAGCCCTACTGTGGGGATATCATACTACATTTCGCTCGCTTCCAGGGTTATCCCCATTGACATATGCAGCTCTGACCCTATGGTATGATAAGGCCAGTAAACTCGCACTTACCACGGACCCAGGCCCTCTCTCCCCCTTATTTGATAGTGCAGCCCTTCTCACCTCCCTGTCCAGGGAGAACTTAGGAACATACCACCGAGAGCAATGGCCCACAGCCAATCAATTCGTCCACCCCTCAACAGGTCACTTCCGACCCCCGTCGGATCCCCCGAATAACACTAAAGTGGACTGGTTGTCTAAACTCTCACTGAACCATCTCAGCAGATCTCTACACCTCTCAGGTCAGGTTCATAGATAACTCACTAACTTTGAATCAATGTGTAGTCTCTCTCCGACCCCCAGACATACTCTGTCCCTCATATATAAAGACATACAATCTCATCAATGTGAAGCCCTCCCTGCATACACCCACAAATGGGCCCGTGACATGGGAGTAGAAATATCCCCTGCCCAGTGGAATACGTCTTTTATTCATACACACCAAGCATCCAGATCAGGATTCACACAGGAGAAGAACTTTAAGTTACCGTATATACTCGAGTATAAGCCAACCCGAATATAAGCCGAGGCACCTAATTTTAACCACAAAAACTGGGAAAACTTATTGACTCGAGTATAAGCCTAGGGTGTGCCTCACTTTGCCTCACTGTGTCCATGCCTCACTGTGTCCATGACTAGACTGACATTTAACATTGGAGTCTATGGAAGGGGTGCCCGGCTTTGAAAAATCAGTGCTCCCCGGCCGTAGGTTTCCCGGACAAGAAACTTTGCAAACCTGTAGAGAAAGAGTGGGGCTATAAGTGTGCCAAGTTTGGGGTCCAGAGAACCTACGACTGGCCGGTACCGGGTCCCCAAAGTCACCAGAGAAATTACCGTTTAACATGGGAGTCTATGGAAGGGGTGCCCGGTTTTGAAAAATCGGTGCTCCTCGACCGTAGGTTTCCCGGACAAGAAACTTTGCACACTTATAGAGGAAGAGTGGGGCTATATGTGTGCCAAGTTTGGGGTCCAGGGGACCTACGGCTGGCCGGTACCGGCTCCCCAAAGTCCGGGAGATCAGGCGCAAAAATAGGATTTTTATAACAGCTTACCTGTAAAATCCTTTTCTTGGAGTACATCACGGGACACAGAGCGACATAGTCATTACTAATGGGTTATATAGATACCGTCAGGTGCTGGCACTGGCAACTTCCAAAACCGGAACTACCCTCCCCTATATAAGCCCCTCCCATCCGGGAGCACCTCAGTTTTGTAGCAAAGCAATAAGTGTCCCCAAAGAGGGGCGGGAGCTCTGTGTCCCGTGATGTACTCCAAGAAAAGGATTTTACAGGTAAGCTGTTATAAAAATCCTATTTTCTTTCTCGTACATCACGGGACACAGAGCGACATAGTCATTACTAATGGGATGTCCTAAAGCAATGCCAAATGAGGGGGGGGATACACCATATATAAGCTGAGCGCTATCAGACATGAGGATCTTTTGCGGCCTGCAACACACTGCGCCCAAAGGCGACATTCTCCTGACTTCTAACGTCCACCTGGTAGAACCTAGTAAACGTGTGTACTGAAGACCATGTTGCGGCCTTACAGATTTGAGCCAGGGAGGCCTGGTGATGCACTGCCCATGAAGTTCCAACTGCTCTCGTGGAGTGCGCTCTAACTTTGAACGGAGGCGGTCTCCTTCTCAAGCCATAGGCTTGTATTATGACCTGTCGAATCCACTTGGCTAAAGTAGATTTTGACGCTGCCTGACCCTTTCTGGGGCCTTCCGGCAGAATAAACAAAGTATCCGTTCTGCGAATCTGAGCAGTGGCTTTTAGATAAGCTTTAACTGCTCTTACTACATCCAAAGAATGCAATAACTTTTCCTCTACCGAAGTAGGTTTGGGGAAAAAAGAAGGAAGAACCACATCTTGGTTCAAATGAAACCTCGATACCACCTTAGGAAGAAAGGCTGGATGAGGACGTAACACTACTCTGTCATTATGGATAACCAGATATGGCTCCTTACAGGACATAGCTGCTAATTCCGATACTCTTTTAGCCAAACAAATGGCTACTAGAAAAATCAATTCCCTGGTGAGAAGCACCAAGGAAATATGCTGTAATGGTTCAAATGGTTGTTTCTGTAGAACCGACAGAACCAAGTTTAGATCCCATGGACATATGGGAATATTAACCGGAGGCCTAATACGCATCACTCCTTGTATAAAGGCTTTGACTAGTGAATGCGAAGCCAAGGGCCTTTGAAAAAATATTGACAAGGCCGAAATCTGACCCTTGATAGTACTCAAGGCAAGCTTCCTATCTACAGCCCACTGTAGGAAGTCTAGAATCCTACCTATTACGTAGTTATGTGGATGCCATTTCTTGGCCTCACACCACGCGATGTACGCCCTCCAGATTCTATAGTAGATCTGCCTGGATACCGGCTTCCTGGCATTGATCATGGTAGATACCACAGCATTAGAGAGCCCTCTCTTTTTTAGAATGTGGGCTTCAATAGCCAGGCCGTCAAACCTAGGGCTGGTAAGGAAGGGTGGTATATCGGTCCTTGCGAAAGCAGGTCCGGATGACGTGGGAGAGTCCAAGGACTCCCCACTGAAATTTTACAATCTCCGCGTATCACGCTCTTCGGGGCCACGCTGGAGCCACCGGAATCACTGTTTCTTTTCTACCCTGATTCTGCGGAGTAATCGAGGTAACCATTGTGGCGGTGTGAATGCATATATCAGCTTGAACTGATCCCAAGGGAACACTAGGGCATCCGAGCCGCAAGCTAGGGGATCCCTTGTCCGAGAGACAAACCTGTCCCCCTTTGCGTTGAATTTGGATGCTAGAAGATCTACATCCGATGTTCCCCACCGCTGACATATTGTCCAGAAAACCTCGGGGTGAAGGGACCCTTCCTCTGGGCCTAATTGCTGGCGACTTAGAAAGTCCGCCTTCCAATTCTCCACTCCTGGAATGAATACCGCAGATATGGCTGGGACATATTTTTCTGCCCATTTCAGGATGTAATTTACTTCCCTCTGGGCTGCACGACTCCTGGTGCCCCCCTGATGATTGATATATGCCACTGCTGTGGCATTGTCTGATTGAATTCTGACAGGGGACCCTTGGAGTTTGGATGTCCATGCTACTAGGGCATACCGGGCTGCTCGTATCTCTAAGAGATTGATGGGCAGGGCCTTTTCTGCATCCGACCATCTGCCCTGGAGAGACTATTGCTCCAGTACTGCTCCCCAGCCTATAAGGCTGGCATCTGTAGTGAACACCTTCCAAGAAATCGGACTGAAGGATTTCCTTTTCTAGATTCTGGGGAACCAACCACCAACGGAGGCTCTTGCGAATGGAAGGGGACAAGGACATTGTAAGTCTAGGGCCTGAACTTTTTTGTTCCAGGCTGACAGTATGGCCCCTTGCAAATTCCTTGAATGGAATTGACCGTAGGGTACTGCTTCGAATGATGCCACCATTTTTCCCAGCAGCCTCATATACAGGCGTATGGACGGCTGTCTTTTTTGTACCCACTAAGTGGATCAAATCTTTCAAAGACAACACCTTTCCTCGAGGCAAGAATATTTTTCTCTGGCCTGAATCCAACCTTAGCCCCAAGTATTCCAGACTTTTGACTGGTTTTTAGGGCTGACTTGTCTCGGTTGATAATCCAACCGTGAGATTCCAGATACTTGATTGTCTTGTGAACGACCACGTCTAGTTTTTTCACTGAGTGGTCTATCAGCAACAAGTCATCCAGATATGCCATTATCATTACACCTTGTGTTCTTAGATTGGCCAATAAAGGGCCAGAATTTTTGTAAACACTCGTGGTGCTGTGGCCAAAACGAAGGGTAAGGCTCTGAACTGAAAATGGCGCCCTTCTACTGCAAAGCGTAGAAATTTTTGGTGGACTGGAAAGATGGGAATGTGCAAATAAGCATCCTTGATGTCGATCGCGGCTAACCAATCCTCCCCTTGTAGGGCAGTGGCCACCGATCGGATCGACTCCATCGGAAAGTCCTGATATACAGGAATTTGTATAGCCCTTTTAGAATTAATATGGGCCTCCCGTCCGCGTTTGCTTCGGGACTGTAAAGAGGTTTTGTGTAAAACCCGAACCCTCATTCTTCCAGGGGAACCTCCATAATTACTCCTTGGAGCAATAGTTGTTCTAGTGCCAACAGGAGGGACTCTCTCTTCCGGGGATCCCCTGGCACGTTTGACCTCAAAAAATGGGAAGGAGGAGAGTCTTTTAACTCCAAACTGTATCCCAAACCTACTGCGGAGAGCACCTATCTGTCTTGATCGTGTCCCGCCAGGTCTCTTGCGAACAACTGGAGTCCTCCCCCCACCCGACTGAGTGGGGGCTTCAATGAATTTAACTTTGGGGGAGGTTTTGTACCTCCCCTGACCCAGGGTTTCTCATTACCCTGCTACTGTCCCTGTTTTTTACCCCCGGGAATTGACCGAGGAGGCCGTCGGAACTGTTACACGGCCGATGCCCCAGGGACTGGAGAAGCAGGCCTCTTAAAGAGGGACCTCTAACTCTGTTTTTAACCGGCAAGAGCGTATTTTTACCGCTGGAAATTTTCTGGATATATTTGTCCAGGTTTTCCCTGAATAAGCGTTCACCATGAAATGGGACGCTAACCAGCCATTCTTTACAGGGAGCTTCAGCAGACCAGTTTTTGAGCCATAGGAGCCTACGCATATGTACTATAGACAGCATAAGGCGGGAGGCCTGATGGAGTGAATCCTCTATGGCGTCAACCGCAAAGCCTAAGGCTCTAGGTAGATCAGCTAGGGCAACGCCTGCTGATCTGTCAAGTCCCTCAAGACCTGTTTCAACTGATCCTTCACTGCTTAGCAGACCCCAATAGCTGCTACTGCTGGTTGTATCACCAAGCAGATTTTCATAAGGACTCCAATCTTTTATCTATTGGGTTCTTGAACATTTGGACATTATCCACTGGACATGTCAGTGATTTATACATACAAGAGATCTCTTGAGGGAATAAATATTTTCTCAGGACGTTCCCAATCCTGGTAAATGAGCCCTTTCAGTAAAGGGTGAAGTGGAAAAGAACAAACAGTCTGGGGGCTTCTAGCGACCCCAACGAGGATACAGTAGTGGTTGATGGTTCCGCAAGGTGCATTTTTAAATGCTGATCGGACCATGTTAGTCAGAGACTGAACCCATAATCTTTCAGCTTGAGATGCTGAGAAAAGGTTCCCCCACTGTTGATTCCTCTATAACAGAATCAACCTCATCCTGATCCCCTTCAGGCAGGTCGATCCCTGTATGGGACTGTTGCTCTGCTAACAGGCACTCTGAAGGAGGAGACGGAGATCGGGCGTGCTTTCCCTGACAGGGAGGCAGCGATTAATGTTGACAATCTCTCTCTAATCCTCCCAGAGCTGAGGAAAAAAACCTCCTCTGTTACATACACAGGAGCAGGTGAACTGAGGACAGCCACAGTACCAAGTACCCCTGCGGGGTCTCTACGGTCACTTACCTCTGAACTTCAGGGGAGACTGGTGCAGCAGAAGTATGCCCAAGATCCTCCGAGCCCGATGAGACCCCCTTCGCTTCCTGGAAGATTCAGTTCCGGAGCTTCTGGACGGCATATTCCTAAGCCTAAAGCTGAGGTATTCCAGCCGTAATACACCACTTTTACTGAGAATAGTCTAGCACAATTGCTGCTATATCACAGTTGGTGTCTACTAATGTGCCTTTCTAGGGGATGCCTGTATCAACCGCTTGCTGTATGCCTTTAAATGTTGCCAGCTCTGTCTCTGTACTTCATAGCCAGCTCACTACAACATTGTGGTTTTTTTAAACTGCTGGGACGCCCGCACATGCGCAGAAGCGCTGCGGCGCGCACAGAGCGTCATCCCCCAGGCTCCGCCCCCTTTCCCGGCTCACCTCTATATATAGAGGCGCGTGCACGCGCACGCGGCCACGTGCGCCTTCGGCGCTAATTTCAAAAAATGGTAACAAGGGACAGGAGCCAGGGCCCCTCTTTGCCGCAGGCCGGGGGATGGACGAGCACTGCAACATGGCAGAGGAAGCAGTTTCCTATAAGAGAACTCACCATCTGCCTGGACTTTGCTCTGCTGAGAAGAAGCTAGTCCACATGACAAGAAAACATTCCACAGCGGCCTCTAGTGGACAAACACAGGTACCGCAGTCTAATATATTAAATATATATATAAAAAAAAATTATTTATTTTTTTCTTGACCACCATTAAAAATTATTACATTTTTTTAGTAGTTACAGGCATGCACAGAATTTTGCGGGAATACCATTAGGTAACAGACAGAAAGACAAATTAGGCTTGGGGGTCCCCCAATAGAACCAAGCTCCTGGGGGCCCCCACTTACCTGTTCCCCGCCGCAGGACTTTGTTTGGTCCACAAAAGCCCAAACTTCACCTATCACGGCAGGCATTGTAATCAAACCTTCAGGGACCGGGTTCCCAAGGATTCCACTCCCCTGGACCTGTATAGCACCCTGCACAGAAAACATCTTGGTCGTGGGTATGACCAGAGCTCTGGATCCCAGGGTCCAGCTCTCCTAAGAGAAGCATTACAGGCAAAACCTTGCTCTTCTCTGCAAGGCCCGGGTACCGACCGTTTAGCTATGAAGCTTTTTTGGTCGGATCCGGAATAGCTTACTGAGGCCCAAAAGAACCTGTACGCAAGCTCAGTGAAAAACACATGTTTCTTCTTGGCCAACACCTTAGACACTGGCAAAAAACTGAGGTGCTCCCGGATGGGAGGGGCTTATATAGGGGAGGGTACTTCCGGTTTTGGAAGTTGCCAGTGCCAGCACCTGACGGTATCTATATAACCCATTAGTAATGACTATGTCGCTCTGTGTCCCGTGATGTACGAAAAAGAAAAGGTGACTCGAGTATAAGCCGAGGGGGGCATTTTCAGCACAAAAAATTGTGCTTAAAAACTCGGCTTATACTCGAGTATATACAGTACTTTCTAGGTGGTACAGAGTCCCGTCCTCGGTGCACAGAATGTTCCCCGCTACCACGGACACCTGCTGGAGATGTCTCGGAGGACAGGGATCGTACATACACGTTTGGTGGGACTGCATCAAGGTACGCCCCTTCTGGGACGACGTATTTAAGACTTACAATGATATGTATCAAGCCACTCTAACCCCCTCCCCCATGATTGCTCTCCTATCTATTGTCCCAGGGTCCATCAAATCGCAAAAACAATGCCTCTTAAGGTTTATTCTCTCAGCAGCGAGACATAATATATCCCTATATTGGAAGAAGGACTCCACCCCCCCCCCCTATCGGGGTGGGCGAATATCCTTAATGATACCATGCTAATGGAAGAAATGCAAGCAAAAATGGATGATAGATATGATCAATTCAACACTTTGTGGTCAATATGGCGACACCACTCCACTTCGGTTGGATTCCTAAACAATGTATAGTATTGCAGTGTACACTAGACACTGGTTAAGAGTGCAAGATATACCAAAACCTGTCCGTCCAGAACGGTCGTAAACTGAGCTACCCCCGCCCCCTCCTCCCCTCGGGTTGCCAATTTGCTTTTGACTAATATCTTTCACCAACATAGTCAATACTTACCAGGAAGGTTTGAAATATTACAGTAAACGAACCTTGGGCGGTGTCTGCTGAGAGATGACACTGCGCAGGGACAGTCCAGCTCGCTACTCGACAAACCTTGCCCATAGATAACCGGGTGAATTAGCACAGCACTAAGTTGTATATGCACCCTCATGGGAGCGACCTATAATCTGTTCTTAGCCATGATCATACTACCCCTTACCCTTTCCTACCTCCCCAATGTTTTCCCCCCATCCCCCCAATCATATGCTTTACTGTTTATGTTGTGTAAACTTTGTTATAAAGACGAATTTATATATGTACATATTGCTAATAAATATATATTCAACCTTAAACTGCGCAGAGAGCCAAAGGCGCCCATACCGTTAGAGCGAGGGAGGAAACCGGAACACCCAGAAGAAACCCACGTAGACAGCACACAGATACCGTGTAGGAATGATAGCATGTGAATAGAGGTCGACCGATATGGGTTTTTCTCTGGCCGATGCCGATATTTAGAAATCGCGGCAGCCGATATATGATGCCGATTTTTTTTTTTTTGGACTGATATGTTAGGCCGATTTTTTTTGTTTTTCCCCTTCATCTCATAAAATCTAACAGTTGGACCCCTTTCACACTGGGGTGTTTTTCAGGCACTTTTGGCCTAAAAATAGCACCTGTAAAAGTGGCTGCAAAACAGCTCCCCTGCAGTCTCACACTGAGGCGGTGTGCTGGCAGGACGTTAAAAAAAAGTCCTTCAAGCAGCATCTTTGGAGCGGTGTATACCGCTCCTGCCCATTGAAATGAAAGGCAACTGCTGCCGAAGCGCCTGCAAAGCGCTTCTGCAGCGGTGCTACACGGGTGCATTTAACCTCTTAATCGGCTGCTAGCTGGGTTATAAAGGGATTTTTATAACAGCTTACCTGTAAAATCCTTTTCTTGGAGTACATCACGGGACACAGAGCGACTTAGTCATTACTAATGGGTTATATAGATTACCTTCAGGTGTTGGCACTGGCCAATTCCAAACCGGAAGTACCCTCCCCTATATAAGCCCCTCCCATCCGGGAGCACCTCAGTTTTGTAGCCAAGCAATAAGTGTCCCAAAAAGAGGGGTGGGAGCTCTGTGTCCCGTGATGTACTCCAAGAAAAGGATTTTACAGGTAAGCTGTTATAAAAATCCCTTTTTCTTTTTCGTACATCACGGGACACAGAGCGACTTAGTCATTACTAATGGGACGTCCCAAAGCAATGCCAAATGAGGGGAGGGATACATAAGCTGGGCGCCATCAGGCATGAGGATCTTTTGCGGCCTGCAACACACTGCGCCCAAAGGCGACATCCTCCCGACTTCTAACGTCTACCTGGTAGAATCTAGTAAACGTGTGTACCGAAGACCATGTTGCGGCCTTACATACTTGAGCCAGGGAGGCCTGGTGATGCACTGCCCATGAAGTTCCAACTGCTCTTGTGGAGTGCGCCCTAACTTTGAACGGAGGCGGTCTCTTTTTCAAGCCATAGGCTTGTATTATGACCTGTCGAATCCACTTGGCTAAAGTGGATTTTGATGCTGCCTGACCCTTTTTAGGGCCTTCCGGCAGAATAAACAAAGTATCCGTTCTGCGAATCTGAGCAGTGGCTTTTAGATAAGCTTTAACTGCTCTTACTACATCCAAGGAATGTAATAATTTTTCCTCTACCGAGCTAGGTTTGGGGAAAAAAGAAGGAAGAACCACATCTTGGTTCAAATGAAACCTCGATACCACCTTAGGAAGAAAGGCTGGATGAGGACGTAACACTACTCTGTCCTTATGGACAACCAGATATGGCTCCTTACAGGACAAGGCGGCTAATTCCGACACTCTTTTAGCCGAACAAACGGCTACTAAGAAAATCAATTTCCTGGTGAGAAGAACCAAGGAAATGTGTTGCAATGGTTCAAACGGTTGTTTCTGTAGAACTGACAGAACCAGGTTTAAGTCCCAAGGACACTCCTTGTATGAAAGCTTTGACTAGTGAATGGGAAGCCAAGGGCCTTTGAAAAAATATTGACAAGGCCGAAATCTGACCCTTGATAGTACTCAAGGCCAGCTTCCTATCTACAGCCCACTGTAGGAAGTCCAAAATCCTCCCTATCACGTACTTACGTGGATGCCATTTCTTGGCCTCACACCACGTAATGTACGCTTTCCAGATCCTATAATAGATCTGCCTGGATACCGGCTTCCTGGCATTGATCATGTTAGATACCACAGAATTAGAGAGCCCTCTCTTTTTCAGAATATGGGCTTCAATAGCCAGGCCGTCAAACCTAGGGCTGGCAAGGAAGGGTGGTATATCGGTCCCTGCGACAGCAGGTCCGGACGATGTGGGAGGGTCCAAGGACTCCTCACTGACATTTTTACAATCTCCGCGTACCATGCCCTTCGGGGCCACGCTGGAGCCACCAGAATCACTGGTTTCTTTTCTACCCTGATTCTGCGGAGTAATCGCGGTAACAATTTTGGCGGTGGGAATGCATATATCAGCTTGAACTGATCCCAAGGGAACACTAGGGCATCCGAGCCGCAAGCTAGAGGATCCCTTGTGCGAGACACAAATCTGTCCACCTTTGCGTTGAATCTGGATGCTAGCAGATCTACATCCGGTGTTCCCCACCGCTGGCATATTGCCTGGAAAACCTCGGGGTGAAGAGACCATTCCCCCGGGCATAATTGTTGGCGACTTAAAAAGTCCGCTATCCAAATTTTCCACTCCTGGGATGAAAACCGCGGATATGGCTGGGACATATTTTTCTGCCCACTCCAGGATGCAATTTGCTTCCCTCTGGGCTGCACGACTCCTGGTGCCACCCTGGTGATTGATATATGCCACAGCTGTGGCATTGTCCGATTGAATTCTGACAGGGGACCCTTGGAGTTTGGATGTCCATGCTACTAGGGCATACCGGGCTGCTCGTATCTCTAAGAGATTGATGGGCAGGGCCTTTTCTGCTTCTGACCACTTGCCCTGGAGAGACCATTGCTCCAGTACTGCCCCCCAGCCTATGAGGCTGGCATCTGTAGTGACTACCTTCCAAGAAACCGGACTGAAGGGTTTCCCTTTTTCCAGATTCTGGGGCACCAACCACCAATGGAGGCTCTTGCGAACGGAAGGGGACAGGGACATTGGTAAGTCTAAAGCCTGAACTTTTTTGTTCCAGGCTGACAGTATGGCCCTTTGCAAATTCCTTGAATGGAATTGACCGTAGGGTACCGCTTCGAATGAAGCCACCATTTTTCCCAGCAGCCTCATGCAGAGGCGTATGGATGGTTTTCTTTTTGTACCCACTAAGTGGGTCAAATCTTTTAAAGACGACACCTTCTCTGGAGGTAAGAAAATCTTTCTCTGATTTGAATCCAGCCTTAGCCCTAAGTATTCCAGACTTTTGACTGGTCTTAGAGCTGACTTGTCCCGGTTGATAATCCAACCGTGATATTCCAGATACTTGATTGTCTTGTGAATAGCTACTTCCAGCTTTTCCACTGAGTGGTCTATTAGTAGCAGGTCGTCTAGATATGCCATTATCGTTACACCCTGTGTTCTTAGATTGGCCAATAATGGGGCCAGAATTTTTGTGAACACTCGTGGTGCTGTGGCCAGACCGAAAGGTAAGGCTCTGAACTGAAAATGGTGCCCTTCTACTGCAAAGCGTAGAAATTTCTGGTGGGCCGGAAAGATGGGAATATGCAGATAAGCAACCTTTATGTCGATCGAGGCTAACCATTCCTGCCCTTGTAGGGCGGTGGCCACCGATCGGATCGACTCCATCCGAAAAGTCCTGATATTTAGGAACTTGTTTAGCCCTTTTAGATTTAATATGGGCCTCACGTCCCCATTTGGTTTGGGGACTGTGAAAAGGTTCGAGTAAAACCCGAATCCGCTTTCTTCCAGGGGAACCTTCATGATTACACCTTGGAGCAATAGTTGTTCTAGTGCCAGAAGGAGGGATCCTCTCTTCTGGGGATCTCTTGGCACGTTTGACCTCATAAATTGGGCAGGAGGAGTGCCTTTTAACTCCAGCTTGTATCCCAGACTTACTGCGGAGAGCACCCATCTGTCTCTGATGGTGTCCCGCCAGGTCTCTGTGAACAACTGAAGTCTTCCCCCCACCCGATTGAGTGGGGGCAACGCTTCATGCCTTGGGGGGAGGTTTTGTACCTCTCTTGATCCAGGGCTTCTTGTTACCCTGTGATTGTCCCTGATTTCTGCCCCCTGAATTTGACCGCGGAGGCCGTCGGAACTGCTTCACAGCCGATGTGCCCGGGACTGGAGAAGTAGGCCTCTTAAAAGAAGGACTTCTACCCTTGTTCTTAACCGGTAAGAGTGAACTTTTACCGGCAGAAATTTTCTGGATATATTTGTCCAGATCTTCTCCAAATAAGCGTTCTCCATGAAATGGGAAGCTAACCAGCAGTTTTTTACAGGGAGCTTCAGCAGACCAGTTTTTGAGCCACAGAAGCCTACGCATATGTACTATAGACAGCGTAAAGCGGGAGGCCTGTTGGATTGTATCCTTTATGGCGTCCACCGCAAAACACAAGGCTCTAGGCAGGTCAGCTAGGGCAAGAGCCTGCTGATCTGGTAAGTCCCTTAAGACTTGTTTCAACTGATCTTTCACTGCTTGGCAGACTCCAATCGCTGCTACCGCAGGTTGTGTCACCATGCTTGCTGTAGAGAAAGCAGATTTTAGTAAAGACTCCAATTTTTTATCTATTGGGTCTTTGAACATTGGAACATTATCTACTGGACATGTCAGTGATTTGTTAACAGAAGAGATGGCTGCGTCCACTGTAGGGACCCTCCATTTTTTTATGAACTTATCCTCCATGGGATAGATCACCGGAAATCTCTTGGGGGGAGCAAATATTTTATCAGGATGCTCCCAATCCTGGTAAATAAGCCCTTCTAATAAAGGGTGGATTGGGAAGGAACAGACAGCCTGGGAAGCTTTTAGCGACCCCAGCGAGGAAACCGTAGTGGATGGTGGTTCCGCCAGAGGCATTTTAAATGCTGATCGGACCATGTTAGTCAGAGACTGAACCCATAATCTTTCAGCCTGAGAGGCTGAGAAAGGTTCTTCCACTGTTGATTCCTCCATAACTGAATCAACCTCATCCTGATCCCCTTCAGGTAGGTCGATCTCTGTGTGGGGCTGTTCCTCCACTAACAGGCACTCTGAAGGAGGAGACGGAGATCGGACGCGCTTTTCCTGAGACAGGGAAGCAGCGATCAATGCTGTTAATCTCTCTTCCAATCCTCCCAGAGTTGAGGATAAAACCTCCTCTGTTATATATACAGGAGCAGGTGGACTGGGGACAGCCGCAGCACCAGGCATTCCTGCGGGGTTTCTACGGCTACTGACCTCTGAATTCTCAGGGGAGATTGGTGCAGTACAAGCATGCCCAATATCCTCAGAGCCCGATGGAGACCCCTTTGGCTTCCTGGAAGACCTATTTCCGGAGCGTCTGGACGACATATCCTTTAAGCACAAAGCTGAGGTATTCCCGTCGTCATACACCAATTTTTGCTGGTAATAGTCCAACACAGTTGCTGCTATATATCAGCTGGTGTCCACTAAAGTGCCTTTCTATGGGGATGCCTGCATCAACCGCCTCTGTGTGCCACTGTTTGTTGCTAGCTCTGTTTGCATCCAGCTGACACTTGTACTGTGTCTTTATACAAGCTGGGACGCCTGCACATGCGCAGAAGCGCCGCGCATCGAGCGTCATCCACCCGCCCCGCCCCTTTTTTTTCATAGGAGGCGCGTGCGCGCGCCATTGGCGCCCTTTTCGAAATCAAACAGGGACTAGGAGCCAGGGCCCTTTTTGCCGGAGGGCCTGTGCGGTGGATGAGCGCAGCAACAGGGCAGAGGAAGTGGATTCCCACAGAGAAACTTACCAACTGCCTGGATCTTTTGACTTGAGAAAACCAAAGATCCACATGACAAGAAAAAATGGACTACAGCGGCCTCTAGTGGTTTAACACAGGTACCGCGGTCCCTTTTTTTTTTTTTTTTTTTCTTGACTACTATTAAAATTTTACATTTTCAGTAGTTACAGGCAAACACAGATATTTAGCGGGAATACCGTTAGGTAACAGACAGAAAGACAAATTAGGCTTGGGGGTCCCCCAATAGAACCAAGTTCCTGGGGGCCCCCACTTACCTGATCCCCGCCGCAGGACTTTGTTTGGTCCACAGAAGTCCAAACTTCACCTATCACGGCAGGCATTGTAATTAAACCTTCAGGGACCGGGTTCCCAAGGATTCCACTCCCCTGGACCTGTATAGCACCCTGCACAGACAACATCTTGGTCGTGGGTATGACCAGAGCTCTGGATCCCAGGGTCCAGCCCTCCTAAGAGAGGCATTACAGGCAAAACCTTGCTCTTCTGCTGCAAGGCCCGGGTACCGACCGTTTAGCTATGAAGCTTTTTTGGTGGGATCCGGAACAGCTTACTAAGGCCCAAAAGAACCTGTACGCAAGCCCAGTGAAAACACGTTACTCTTTGGCCAACACCTTAGACACTGGCAAAAAACTGAGGTGCTCCCGGATGGGAGGGGCTTATATAGGGGAGGGTACTTCCGGTTTGGAATTGGCCAGTGCCAACACCTGAAGGTAATCTATATAACCCATTAGTAATGACTAAGTCACTCTGTGTCCCGTGATGTACGAAAAAGAAAAGTGCCCCGCTAGCAGCCGAATACCGCCGCTAAAATGATGGTAAAGCGCCGCTAAAACTAGCGGCGTTTTACCGTCAACGCCTACCCGCTCCAGTGTAAAAGCAGAGTTCCACCGGAAAAAAAAAAATATATTAAAAGTCAGCAGCTACAAATGCTGCAGCTGCTGACTTAATTATATGGACACCTGGGCGCCCGCGATGTCGGCACACGAAGCCGATCTCTCCCTCGGCTCTCGGGTGCTGCCGCCGCCATCTTCGGTAAGGGAATCAGGAAGCAGGCACAAAAACAGGTTTTAAAAATTTTTAGACGAAAAATATAAATAAAAACGTCTAACTTTACTGTTTAGTTTTATTTAGAATTCATTAAAGTGTATTTTTTCCCCAAAAATTGCATTTGAAAGGCCGCTGCGCAAATACCGCGTGACATAAAATATTCCAACAACCGCCATTTTATTCCCTAGGGTCTCTGCTAAAAAAAAATATATATACACACACACACACACACACACACACACACACACACATATAAATAAATAATGTTTGGGGGTTCCAAGTGATTTTCTAGCAGAAAATACAGGATTTTTACTTGTCAGAAAAGATTTAGTCTTTAAATGGTTAAACTGAGAACTTCTTCTACACATGGAGTTCAGTTCATTGATAATAAGAAACATTGTATCTCTTTTCTCTCACTTGGCAGGCTGCCCAGAGATGAGTCACTCCACCTCCACGGGAAACTTCAGGGAACTTGCATTGACTTCTATGAAAGAAGTTATTTGCAAGTTGCGCTGAAGTTTTTTAAATCTGCTTTAACCCACGCCGACTCAGAGTATAATACATACATATACTGTGAATGTATTTAGAATTGTGTATAAACATATTGTGTATGTTTATATCGTGTATGGCACTGAAGACACAGCATTGGAACGTGGGAGGAAACCCACGCAGACACAGAGATCAATAACACATACAGACACTGTGAATGTATCCAGTGTAGAGATATAAGATACGTTTTAATTATGGCGCTGAGGCGCATAATCTTCTCTGTTATCATTCCAACCTGCTTAAATGTGCTGCCCAAGCAGTATGCAGGTAAAAAGGTAAACTTTGACAACGCAGACCGTGGTCCTGTCAGAGCTCAGAGCGTTCCCCAGGAAATGGTGGGAAACCACAGGTACAGAGACCCTGTTGTTGCCTCAGAGACATCACACAGAAGGCTCACAGGAACTATAGAAATAAAATGAATAAAGTGCCCCCCCCATGCTGCACCGACCGGGGGGGAGGCACTGTGTACCACTGTATCATCCATGCTGCTCTCGACGCAGCGTGTGAGGAAAAAACAGTGAGGAAGCTGTGTAATAGAAAAGCTTGTGAGGTACCACAGCCACAGCATCCAGCTTAAGAGTGTCCCTCACACCTCAATGAGTTCACTTACAAGCGCCCTGTCATTTACTGACTCAGAACTGGAGTCTTCCTCACAAGGAATGTCCTGTTCAAAAACATTAAAATATTCAGAGCTAGGGTCCTGAGCAGCAGCTAGGCCCATATCTGAATCAGAGCACTCCCCATGTGTGAGATTGTGGGGGGAGAGGGAGCTTTATAGCTCCCTTGCTCGCACACCGCTTCCATCCTGACAAAAAATGTTTTCCCAGGACTGCCGACAACTGGTCCATAGGAACCGCAGGTGCTGGAGCACTGCCAGTTGCCTCTGACAAGAGTGGGGAAGCAGGTGAGCCAGACTCCATATTTGCCACCCTCAGACCTTATACACTATAAAGTGAAAAATACAGTCCACCCACTGGCTATGCTGAGGCTGAAGAGGGGACACCCAGAGGACCCACCAAACCTTGTAAGGACCGCTCAGCTCTGCTGTATGTCACCGCGCTGCCAGCGCGAGTGAAGCCTGAGGAGAGTGTGAGGAGATTCGTGCCGCAGCAGCGGCGATAGAGGCCAAAACCGAAAGTGAAAGCGCCGCGGCTTCAAGAAAATGGCCGCCGGATGCATTAATACTGCGCCAGAGATCCACGGCAAGATGGCCGCCGAGCACAGTATAAAATCAACACACAGCGCTAATGGCGCACGCAATGAAGTCTCCAAACACCCTCCCAGCACACAGACATGAGCGTCCCCCGCCAGGCCAGAGTGACCCCCAAGTACCCCCACACAGCACAGCGCCAGTACAGGGTGCAGAGAGCAGCATAACAGGGGGGAGACAGGGAAAAACCCCCCATATAAAAAAACACAGCCAGCATGTACTCACCTGCAGCAGGAGAGACTACTTACCCGTCCCAGAGGGACCCACTGGCTTGTTTCAGACAGACATATTACAGAGTAGTACTGAGTAGCTGTCGGCCCGGTCCACCGCGAAAGATACAGACAGGTACTGTTCAATCTTGAGAGGACTGCGGGAGCATAAAAGCAACCCGGCCACCCCTGGAGTCATGGGGCATGTCGTGAACTGAGTCCCACGCACACAAGGCGAGGATCAGCACACGCTCAATGGTCGGACAGGGAAGACTACGAGGATACCAGTGTACCCAACCTGTTGCCCAGCCGACAGTTGATTGAAGGTCTCAAAAATAAAATAATAAAATTCCCAAAGGAATAAAAATGTAAAAATAAAATCTTCCAGGAGACTGGCTCCTGAGAGAGCCACGTCTTCTCCTTCTGCTAGGCAGAAAAAAAACTGAGGCTGCTGGCTGCAAGTAGGAGGGTTATGTCTGGAGGGACCGCCCCCCTGGGCGGGGTTGTTTAGCTCTGGTTTTGTTCTAGAATGTTTCTAACATCTAACATTCTGCCTAGATCTTCTCCTGCAAGCAGGGACATATACCCACACGTTTACAGTATTAGAGCGGTGTCAGTCCATGGACAATAAGAGAAAACCATTAAACCTACTTTCCATGCGTTTTTGATGCAGAAAAATAAAACGCACTGGACTGTCTGCAGGGTAAAACTGGCCCTGAGGACAGAAGTGTCCGTGTTATGGACACTGACCTCACTGCTTTCCCCCACCATGCCTCTGATAAACGAATGTCCGGACATTTGTTAGGTAGAGGCATGACAGATTAACAGAGTGTCGTAGATGTTTTTAATGAATTCCCAAGTGTGTTCTTATCACCTGACGTAGTCAGTGGGGTTTTTTTTTTTATGGGACTGTGGCCCCAAGTTTTACCAGACAATAAGGAATTGCAGTTTAAGAGGCCAAACCTATGGGTTAATACTCAATATACAGAGAGGAGAGACAAAAAAAATTAAAAAAAAAAAAAATGTTTTATTCCCATATACGCCTAGGATACAACAATCAAACAAATGTAAATGTAGATATGGTCAGGAAATAAGACTGTTCTGTTTTCTTGTCAGGGATGATCAGACAGTGCATACAATTGCAGGAAAGAAGGAAGAGGGAGGGACCACAGATCACCAAGCTCCTGCTCACTATACGGCTTACAACTGGTAAAAAAGGACAATATGGGAACTTGCAAGCATTTTAGTGACAAGAAACTACTTCCACAAAAAAAAAAAAAAAACACACATTTTGAAATGCAGGAAGCGGTGGAAACTGTAGCCCACTGTGTTCAACATGCCTGACCGTCAAAAAAAATAAAAAATAAAAAAATAAAACAGAAGGATACAGAAAAAATATGCACGATTACCCAAACACTTCACAAAACATAAAAAAAACATTGAAAACGTGAACAAAAATAAATAAAAATACACCACAGAACACAATAAGCTTAACCCCCAGCACATATGTGGCCAAAATTAAATGGGCTGTCTTCCGTGGGGCTACATAAGTGCATACCTGCATTTGTGCTCCGAAAACGCACTGCACAGCACTCTCCCAGCTTAGAGACCACGCTGCCCCCAACAGCTCTTGGTCTCATACTAACAATAGTGTTCCTTTAAACATTGGTTTAGCTATTCTCATTTATTATACTGTAAAAGGGTGTTCTCCTTCATGAAAAATAGACTCAGAAAACATTTAAACTGTTACCTACCCTTAAATTTAGACCGTATATTCGCCAGTTCCTTGTTGATTCGCTTAATCTCAGCTTCTTTGCTTTTACCTGAAACAAGAAAAGCAAAAACCTTAACAACTCATTCCATAGAATAATTACATACTAGGCTTTCAAAGTGCCATTAACAGTTACTAACTGAAATACCAACACTGCTAAAGATTTACAATTAGAAAAGAGAGAAGTCAGCATTTTAGAGAAAGTTATTAATGTTTCAACATATATGGGGACTACAGCTCACCCCCATAACCTTAATAAACATTCATGCACAGACTCACTACTGTGTGAGGACAAGGGATCTACCCAGTGCAAAACCCAACAGCTTACCATAAAACATGACAGAATATGAAGGATTGTGCCTCAGCGGCTGCTTCATTTTAGCTATACATCCCTAAATGCCCATTCACATCACAAAATTGTCCTCCATGTTTAATGCGTTTCGGTGTGTTTGTGTTGCATTTTTTTTCCTGTATTTTTTCCACTGTACTGGGTCCGGTGCATTTTTGATGCTTTTTACAAAGTTTCAGTGCAATTCTGTGCAGGGAAAAAAGCAGAATGTTGTACTATTTTTTCAGGAACAGAAAAGCACTGGAACGCACTGCACTGGTGTGAACAATGCCATTAGAACCCATATAAACCTACTTTCCATGTGTTTTTGATGCAGAAACAAAAAAAAATAAAAAAAGCACTGCACTAAATGTGGTGTGAAGGGCCCCTTAGAGAAAAGCTAGTGCACAGTCCAGGATCTGACACCTTAGATAAGGTTTCTGTGGTCAACCTCTTGACTACACCATAACAAGTGACTGTTCGGCTTCTAAAAGGGCAGAAATGGAGTAATTATATTGTGTCTGCCTTTTTAATGAATCAGATCTGCCTAGCTAAGAAAAAAATGGGGTGCAGGGTTGTTACCCTGTAGATAGGGTCATCTTAAGCTGGCCATAGACTGATCAAAATTGGGCTGGTTCAGCTGGAACTAGCCAAATTTCGATCCATCTATGGGCAGGCTCATTGTACTGCTCATTGTAAGTCGATTACGTGGCTGCGCTGGGCTCCAGAGAGAAGATCCCCCGCCCGCTGTCACAATGGAGGAACGCAGGGCAAGCAAGGCAAATGCTTCAGTTCCATGTTACACCCCGAGTACGAGTGTAACATGCAACATATTACTAAAGGTGAAATTATCCTTCTAGGATAAAAAAAACTTTCTGCCTTTAGAACCACTTTAATTTGGTGTGTTTCAGCCCCTGTAATCATCACATCTGACAGCTTTGTATGCATATAAAATGTAGAGAAAAAACGAATAAAAAAAGGAATGTGACTTGCTCCCCTCACTACACACAGAATGAGGCCCTGACAGACCAACCACACCATAAGTCTCAAAAGTTGCAGCTGTGCTCTTGAATAAGTGCGACATAAAAACTAAAACCCTTCGTGCTCCCAAACTGACCCATTTCTTCTCTCTCATCATCGGATAACTGGCCCTGAACACAGACAAGCAACATCTACGGGGAAGGTGGCAGCTGCATTTCCATAATTCTGCCCCTGGTAACAGATCAAATGCAGCAAAATCACCAGGGTGCGACTAATATCTTCAATGTGCTTCTAAAATTGCCCACAGATAATTATGGATAAGAAGCAATCAATAATTAACCACTTGCCACCCACCGTATAGCAAAATGGCTTCGTCATCCTGATCAGACGTCATGCGACGTGATCTGGATAACAGAGTCGGGGCGTGCACCGCGGCGATCGGAGGTGCGGTTTGTCAGTCTGACACACCGCACCTCCAATCGCGATATGAAGCCTCTGACAGAGGCTTCTTACCACGTGATCAGCTGTGACCAATCACAGCTGATCATCGCATAAACCAGGAAGTGCCAGTAAATTCCTCGGTTTAAGCTGACAGGGAGAGCCGATTGACATTGATTATCAGCACAGCCCCCATCAAAAGGTGCCAGCCTGTCCCCCTAAAAGTGCAGATCAGTGCCCACAACAGTGCCCAAAAAAGTGCCAATGCCCATCAGTAATGCCTGTTAGTAGCTCATCAGTGCCGCCGATCAGTGGCCATCAGTTTTTTTTTTTTTTTTTTGTCGGTCTTTTTTCGTTTATAGGGCAAAAATTTTAAACCGCAGAGGTGATCAAATACCAAAGGAAAGCTCCATTTATGGGAAGAAAATGATAAAAATTTCGTTTGGGTAGTGTTGCATGACCGCGCAATTGTCAGTCAAAGTGCGACAAAGCTGAAACCTAAAAATTGTCCTGGGCAGGAAGTGCACAGTATTGAAGTGGTTGAAGTCTACCTGAACATAAAAGCAAACATTTTCTACATCGCAGGTGGCTGTGATCATCTGCACATTTCTTGTTTGTCAATGGAGCCTTCAAAACAGAACGAAAGGCAAAATGTCCCCTCTATTACTGTTGCATTATTTGTGTACATATCAGGAAATACAGTGCAGCACACATACATGTATACATGTCAGCAAGTGCCTAAGAACTTGTGAATGTTTGAGAAGCAATAACTTATGGGGCATTTCGTCTTGGGCAGAAGAAGGAAGTGAGTGATTCCAAAAGGCAGAAGTTTCTTTTTACCTTGCTATAGGAACAATCTTTACTATACTTAGCGGCTTGCTATAGGGGCACTTCTGAAGGCAGGAAAAGCTAGAAGCACCCTCTTTTCCTGCGGCCTGCCAGGTTGCGTGCTCGGATAAGGGTCTGGTTTGGATTTCAAGGGGTACCCCCACGCCGTTTTTTCGGCTTAGGGGGTTCCCCTTAAAATCCATACCAGACCGAAGGCCCTGGTATGCTCCTGGAGGGGAACCCATGCCATTTTTTTAATTTAAAATTTGGCGTGGAGTTCCCGCTCAGGATTCATACCAAACACAGTGCCTGGTATTGGCGGGAATCCATGTCGGATCCCATTCAATACAGTGCCGCGTCTCCTTCTCGCTATTGCATCGAGCGGATATGCCGGCACCCTGTCGCCGAGATGTCGGCACCCTGACACCGAGAATCTGCGCGATGGGATCGCGATGGATATACAATGTTGGAGGCACCTACTGTATGACAAATTTGTTAAAATTCAAGTCTCATCCTTTAGTACTACTTGAACCAGTTCCGGACCACCCACTGTCCATTTACTGCAGCAGGGAGGCCCGGCTGCGCGAAACAATGTACCTGTACATCACTCGTGCCCACGGGTAGGCGTGAGCAAATTCGTTACAGAACCAATCGATCTACAGGCCCAGGCCCATGATTTATGGCCTGGACCTACTGATCAGTTCTGACGAATCACAGAACGTCCTGTGCAATGAAACACAGGCACAGGAAATTATGCAATCTCCCCTCCTGGAGCCTTTTTCAGTTCCAGCATGCGTGCAGAAAGCATCTACCGTGAGTACACAAGCACTAAACTGACACCAAATCACATAGGCACATATTTAACCACTTGCCACCCAGTCAATAGCATATTGACGTCCGGAAAGTGGTTGTGTTATGCACACTGGACGTCATATGACGTCCTGCAGGATAACAGCCGCCGCGCGCCCGGGGGGGCGCGCATCGCAGCGATCGGTGGAGCGGTGTGTCAGTCTGACACACCGCTACACTGATCTCGGTAAAAAGCCTCCGTCGGAGGCTTTTTACCATGTGATCAGCCGTGTCTAATCACGGCTGATCAGGATGTAAACAGGAAGAGCCGTTGATCGGCTCTTCCTCACTCGCGTCTGACAGACGCGAGTAGAGGAGAGCCGATCGGCGGCTCTCCTGACAGGGGGGTTTGCGCTGATTGTTTATCAGAGCAGCCCCCCCTCGGATACCCACACTGGACCACCAGGGAAGCCCCCCCAGGACCACCAGGGAACCCCAAAGCATGTGGATGGCCAGGTAAGTACCCCATGGCCATCCACATGTAAAATTTCTCAAAAAACATATGCCAATCAGTGCCCACAAATGGGCACTGACTGGCACACCACAATGTGCAATGCCCAGCAATGCCACCTACCAGTTTCAACAGTGCCACCTACAAGTGTCAGTGCCACCTACCAGTGCCCACCTATCAGTGCCCGTCTGTGCCACCTATCAGTGCCACCCATAAGCGATCGTCAGTGCCGCCTATAAGTGCCCATCAGTGCCGCCTATGAGTGCCCATCAGTGTCGCCTACCAGTGCCACATATCAGTGCCCATCAGTGCCGCCTATCAGTGCCCATCAGTGCCGCCTTATCAGTGCCCGTCTTTGAAGTAGAAAAGGTACTTATTTCCAAAAAAAATGACAGAAACAAAGAAAAAAACGTAGTTTTTTTCAAAATGTTCGCTCTTTTTTTTTTTGTTGTGCAAAAAATAAAAATCGCAGAGGCGATCAAATACCACCGAAAGAAAGCTCTATTTGTGGGAACAAAATAACAAAATTGTTTGGGTACAGTGTTGCATGACCGCGCAATTGTCATTCAAATTGCGACAGCGCTGAAAGCTCAAAATTGGCTTGGGCAGGAAAGTGTATAAGTGCCTGGTATTGAAGTGGTTAACCCCATGATCGCGCCCCTCCCCCCAGTTGACTCTCTCACTCCCTGTCACAGTGTCACCAAGTATAGTGTACAGATTTTTTCCGATCACTGTATTGGTGTCACTTGTGACGCTAAACAGCATTAGGGGCAGATAACGGCAGTCACCATTCATCCCAGATAGGGAATATGTGGCGGGTACCCTAAACCTAATAAAAAGTTTTAACCCCTTGATTACCCCCAGTTAACCCTTTCATTCTATGTCACAGTGTACAGATTTTTTTTTTTTCTCGGATCACTGTCTCTCAGGTGACGCTAGTTAAAAATCGGTGTAGAGCTGCGCGATTAATCATAAAAAAAACGGGATTCAACCCCCCTCACGATCTTAAATAGAGAATTTGACTGTATTTGTATCTTTTTTGCTAGAAAATGACTTAGAATACACACACACACACACACACACACACACACACACACACACTATATATCTTTTTTTTTATTTTAGCTAAAACCCAATAAATATTGAGTCTTTTAAAATTTTAATGTGTTCTTTAAAATTTATGTTTCGGATCTGCTGCAGTCAAATTCCCACCAATGGCATGGGATAAACAATGTAATATTATAATGGATAACTTCGCCAACCCCAAAACATTAATAAACATACATGTGACAGTGAATACTAATTGGATCCATCAATTATATATCATTCATTGATAAAAACATAAAAGAAGCTGTAAAACCAGGGCCAAGCACAAAAGGAGCAGAAACGAGAATAGGAGATTTGGCCAATAACAGAAATGTTAAAATGAAAGATTTTGTGGGAGACTCCTAGCCCGAACACTACAAGCACAGCGAGTAGCCTCGTACATACCACATATACAAACGGCTGCCGGGCAGAGGGCGTGCTTACCCCAACATATTACACAAAAGTTCAGGACCTTTTATAGCAGCCTGTATAATATACCTGACACGCCGTCCACCTCGGGAGACACTGGGGACCATCAGGATCGGTCCCTAATGCCCTCGCTCCCAGAGGAGACACGGACTCTGCTGGAGGAGCCCATTACATTACCTGAAGTGCAAAAAGCCCTGAAAAATACTAAGCAAGGCAAAGCCCCTGGTCCCGACGGACTGACCGTCATGTACTATAAGACCCTCTTACCCTCTCTAGGCCAACATATGGTGAATTTGTTTAACAGTGTTGGCTTGGGGACGCACTTCCATGACTCCACGCTGATGGCGCAGATATCGGTCATACCGAAGGAGGGTAAAGACCCGGGCCAATGCGGGAGCTATCGTCCGATCTCCCTTCTAAATGCAGACCTCAAGATCTTTACCAAGATCCTGGCCTCCAGGCTACAGCGGCACCTCCCAACCCCAATTCATCTCGATCAGGTGGGCTTCATCCCTACCAGGGAAGCTAGGGACAATACTACCAAAGTCCTTAATCTCCTCCGCGTAGCAGATCAAAGCAAAACGCTGTGTGTCTTCCTTGGAACTGACGCGGAAAAGGCGTTTGACCGGGTTAACTGGAGCTTCCTGTTCTCTACGCTGAGATACATAGGATTGGGAGAGACGATGCTGAACTGGGTGACTGCTGCCTACACGGCCCCGCGGGCCAGGGTGAGAGCGAACGGGGTGCTATCTGAAACATTTCTGATTAAAAATAGGACCAGGCAGGGCTGCCCTCTATCACCCCTATTTGCCCTTACCTTAGAGCCCTTCCTCTGCCACGTCCGAATGGATTCGGATATCACGGGAGTGGAGGTCAACGGTACGCAGTATAAGGTGCCTGCTTACGCAGATGACCTGCTGTTCTCCCTTACAAACCCCACAGTCTCCCTTCCAAACCTTCTGAGAGATTTTGACATCTATGGCCGCCTATCAAATCTAAAGATCAATTTCACCAAGTCGGAGGCAATGGGCATAGGGATAGCGCCACACCAACTTAAGCTCCTCAGAGACAGTTTCCACTTAAAATGGACTGACACAGCTTTGAAATATCTGGGCACAGCTATACCTGCGAAGTTGTCCAAACTGTACGCTCTTAATTTTCCACCCCTTCTGAGGAAGGTCCAGGGACTGTTGGATGGATGGGATAGCGGCCTCCATTCGTGGATCGGCCGCTGCAACATCCTCAAAATGTCAGTACTACCTAAATTCTTATACCTCCTACAGGCCCTCCCAATATCAATCCCTGGGAGCTATTTCAGGCAGGTCCATGCAGCTCTCACCCATTTTCTCTGGGCCGGGAAGCGTCCACGCCTAAAGAGGAGTATACTTACACTGCCAAAGATGCACGGGGGCCTGGCATTGCCGGAAGTCCGTGCATACTACCAGGCAACGCATCTGGGCAGGCTACTGGACTGGTGTAGACACAGGGACACCAAACTGTGGGTGGGCCTCGAACAGGACCAGAGTGACATACCACTCCCCGGCACACCTTGGTGCCATTCTGTACTGCCGCTGACACTTAAAAAGCATCCCCTGATAGGCAACACCATGAATGTCTGCTCTCGACTGTTGACCCGACCCTCCCTTTCATCTCCGACGACACCTCTGAGACCGGTGATTGGCCACCCCCGGTTCACCCCGGGACTGCATGACAGGAAATTCCTCATGTTACGAGAAGCTGGGCTCTACCGGGTATCCCACTACAGTGTGCAGGGGAGGTGGAGGACACACGCGGAACTGTCAGACCAGGGAGGCCCCTACAGACTGGACTTCATGAGGGCACTACAGCTCAGCCACTTCCTGACTAGCCTTACGCCACCCCCTAATGACTCACATCTGCCCGTCATGACTCTGGAGAGCCTGTGTATGGAGTCGGGAACGATACACCATACGCTATCACTGACCTATGCTATGTTGAATGAACCACCGAGACCCTATCGAATTCCGAGCCTCACTAGGTGGGAGAGAGACCTGGACTGCCACCTTTAAGACAATAGGAGGTAGCACATACTTAGGTTCGCCCACAAATCTTCCCTGTGCACCAGAGCCCAGGAAACCAACTACAAACTCCTTACGCGTTGGTATAGGACCCCCTCTCTTTTACACAAACTGTTTCCTACGACCACTGACGGCGATGCCAGGAGGGGGAGGGCACCCTTCTGCACATCTTCTGGTCCTGTCCGCGGCTGCGGAACTTCTGGGGTGAGGTCCGCCGCATTACCCAGGGCTTCTCAGACCGCACTGTACCGGACGAGCCGGCATATTTCCTCCTCCATGCGAATGACACACCCGCAAAAGGTATATAAAAAGTCGGTAGTCCGCCACCTCCTTGACGCGGCCAAAGCCTGCATTCCCCTCATTTGGAAATCTCCACACCCACCGTCAATTGCCCAATGGCTCCGCAGAGTAGACGACATTAACCACATGGAAGACCTAATTCTCACCAGCCAACATAGACAGGAAACTTACACCAAGACGTGGAGACTGTGGAATATATTCAAATATTCTGACGAGGGACAATCCCTTAGGGGGATCGAGCCATCCGCATGACGTTCTACCCGACATCTACCCTCCTAAATGCTTGATCGTTGGCGAATTGCGACGCTCTGGCGAAATATGGGGATATTATCACCACCCCCACGGGGTAATCACCCATACCCTGATTTTCTCCTAGTCCTTCCCCTTCCGCACCCCTCCCTTCCCCCCTCATCTGCCATATTTTGTATTATTTCTTCCATATTATTCCTTTTTCTCTTTCTCTTAAGATTAAACTCTCTATTACTGTAATTTCTAATCCGTTTTCTATCCTATGCGTAAATGTGAAAACTAGAGGGGAGCCTGTATCCACGGGACTCGAAGATTCTCATACCCTACTCCCACGGACATGCGTACCCGCATCTATCACAGTTAGACACAGCACAGCCCTATCGTGGACCCCCCTTTCTGGGGTGTCACGCCTCTGTAGGACCTACTAGGCACCTAGTGCTTCTAGGATATAGTTCTGTGTTTCACACTGCTTTGTTGTATTGATGTATGCAATGACTGTCTACTGTTGGAGTCCATGTGGACCAGTTCCCGTTATAAATAAAGAATTTAAAAAAATAAAAATAAAAGACCCCACACCAAGTAAAAATACCCCAACACCAACAGCAGTTCAAAATAAGACCACCCCTAACAAAAGCAGAGGGAGAGAGGGGGGCACACAGAAACCAGTACCCAAATCTACCACCGATGGGTTACCATAACAGACCTTGGAGGGGGGGGGGGGGAGAATATAGAGGTAGGGGATACTATGCCCCAAATTATGGACCCCCGCAGTGGCAGGGGGAATGGAGGGAGCCCTACAAGCCACCCATGCCAGCCTATCAAATGAACAGGGTGGGGCTGGAACAGAAACCCACAAGAAGGAGAGGCTGTAGAGGGGGAAGCAACAAAAAATAAAAAAATAAAAAGCGAAAACTAGGGGAGGGTATCTTAAATTTTAACAAACTTTATTTTTTCTCAAGAAGAGTCATTAGTCTTAGACAAAAGGAATAAAATATGCACCAACTAAATCTTTTAATCAGTTTGAAGCTTTTATATATTTACACAAATTTGGGAGGAAATTAAAATGTAAACATTTTTTAGAAAAAGAAGAAGCAGCAAATCAAGGAAGTAGTACAAACTATACCCATAGTCAGTTAAGGAACAAATCCACCTTTAACCCAAAATCTAATCAGTATATAGACTCAGTGCTGGTTCTAAGGCACAATACTATGTGAGTGCAATGTTTACATATGTTTTTTAAGCAAAATAAAGCAAGGAATAATGCGCAATGATGGCCGTTTACTATGAGATTTTAAGATCACTCAAAAGGTGGAGATACATGGAATGATTGAAACCCCGGACATACAGCATTCCAACGAGAGAAGTAACTGATCCAGGCATAAACTGAGGCTTTTTAATTGTTTTTTGGCGAGTGTTCATTTTGGAAGGTGGCACATCACAGACTGGTGGAAGTCTTTTCAACACAGATTTAGATTTGTGCACGTGGGTTTGATTACCCATTTGTGAAGAGGATTACTGGGACCATTTTCTCCAATATCTACCGTATACATTTTTTTACAGCTTCTTTTAGGTTTTAATCAATAATGAATGATAATTTATGGATGTAATTAGAATACATATTGGCCTAAGTTTATGTAGAAATGCAATTAATTTTTTTAATTATTGGTTAGGTTTTATAGCAGAAACTAAAAAAATATAGGATTTTTTTCAAACTTGTCAGTCTTTTTGTTTAACCACTTAAGCCCCGGACCATTTGGTAGCTAAAGGACCAGAGGTGTTTTCACAATTTTGCACTGCGCTGCTTTAACTGTAAATTGTGCGGACATGCAATGTTGTACCCAAACGAAATTTGTGTCCTTTTCTTCCCACAAATAGAGCTTTCTTTTAATGGATTTGATTGCCTCTGCGATTTTTTTTTTGCGATATAAACGGAAAAAGACCGAAAATTTTGAAAAAAAATGATATTTTCTACTTTTTGTTATAAGAAAAATCGAATAAACTCAATTTTAGTCATACATTTAGGCCAAAATGTATTCAGCCACATGGCTTTAGTAAAAAAAAAAATGTTAATAAGCGTATATTTATTGGTTTGCGCAAAAGTTATAGGGTCTACAAACTAGGGTACATTTTCTGGAATTTACACAGCTTTTAATTTATGACTGCCTATCTCATTTCTTGAGGTGCTAAAATGGCAGGGCAGTACAAAACCCCCCCAAATGACCCCATTTTGGAAAGTAGACACCCCAAGGAAATTGCTGAGAGGCATGTTGAGCCCATTGAATATATATTTTTTTTGTCCAAAGTGATTGAATAATGACAAAAAAAATAAAAAATTACAAAAAGTTGTCACTAAATGATATATTGCTCACACATGCCATGGTTATATGTGGAATTGCACCCCAAAATACATTCTGCTGCTTCTCCTGAGTACGGGGATACCACATGTGTGGGACTTTAGGAGCCTAGCCATGTACGGGACCCCGAAAACCAAGCACGCCTTCAGGATTTCTAAGGGCGCAAATTTTTGATTTCACTCCTCACTACCTATATCACAGTTTTGAAGGCCATAAAATGCCAAAATAGCACAAAACCCCCCCAAATGACCCCATTTTAGAAAGTAGACACCCCAAGCTATTTGCTGAGAGGCATGGTGAGTATTTTACAGCTCTCATTTGTTTTTGAAAATGAAGAAAGAATAATTTATATATATGTGTGTGTGTGTGTGTGTGTGTGTATTTTCAAAACTTTGTGACAAAAAGCGAGATCTGCTAAATGCTCACAATACCTCTCAGCAAATAGCTTGGGGTGTCTACTTTCCAAAATGGGGTCATTTGGGGGGGTTTGTGCCATCTGGGCATTCCATGGCCTCCGAAACTGTGATAGGCAGTCAGGAGTGAAATCCAAAATTTACACCCTTAGAAAGCCTGAAGGCGGGTGATTGGTTTTTGGGGTCCCGTACGCGGCTAGGCTCCCAAAAAGTCTCACACATGTGGTATCCCCGTACTCAGGAGAAGCAACAGAATGTATTTTGGGGTGTAATTTCACATATGCCCATGGTATGTTTGAGCAATATATCATTTAGTGACAACTTTGTGCAAAAAAATAAAAAATAAAAAAAGAATTGTCTTTTTTCCGCAACTTGTGTCAACATATAAAATATTCCATGGACTCAACATGCCTCTCAGTATATAGCTTGGGGTGTCTACTTTCCAAAATGGGGTCATTTGGGGGGTTTTGAACTGTCCTGGCATTTTATACACAACATTAGGAAGCTTACATCCACTCTTCTAACCACTTGAAGACAAAGCCCTTTTTGACACTTTTTGTTTCCATGAAAACATTTTTTTTTTGCAAGAAAATTATGTTGAACCCCCAAACATTATATATATTTTTAAAGCAAAGGCCCTACAGATTAAAATGGTGGGTGTTGCATTATTTGGGGAAAAAATACACTTTTTTTAATTTTAATGCACTAAAACACACTATATTGCCCAAATGTTTGATGAAATAAAAAAGATGATCTTAGGCCGAGTACATAGATACCCAACACGACATGCTTTAAAATTTCGCACAAACGCGCAGTGGCGACAAACTACATACATTTTTAAAGCCTTTACAGGTTACCACCTTAGATTTACACAGGAGGTCTACTGCTAAAATGACTGCCCTCGATCTGACCTTTGCGGTGATACCTCACATGCATGATGCAATTGCTGTTTACATATGACGCCAGACCGACGCTTGCGTGCGCCTTTGCGCAAGAGCAGGGCGGGACAGGGGTGCTTTTTTTTTTTTTTTTTTTTATTAATTTTCCTTTTTTATTTTTAAACTGTTCCTTCCATATTTTTTTATTTATTATTTTTTATTGTTATCTAAGGGAATGTAAATATCCCCTATGATAGCAATAGGTAGTAACAGGTACTCTTCTTTTTGAAAAAAATAGGGTCTATTAGACCCTAGATCAGTGATGGCGAACCTTGGCACCCCAGATGTTTTGGAACTACATTTCCCATGATGCTCATGCACTCCGCAGTATAGATGAGCATCATGGGAAATGTAGTTCCAAAACATCTGGGGTGCCAAGGTTCGCCATCACTGCCCTAGATCTTTCCTCTGCCCTCAAAGCATCTGACCACACCAAGATCGGTGTGATAAAATGCTTTCCCAATTTCCCAATGGCGCTTTTTATATCCGGGGGGGGAACATTCCCTCCCACTGCTTGTAAAAGCAGTCCAGAGGCTAATTAGCCGCTAGGATTGCTTTTACATGAAAGACGGCCGCTGGCTGAAAAGAATGATACCAAGATGATACCTAAACCCGCAGGCATCATTCTGGAATAAACATTCAAAATCCAGCAACATACCAGTACGTTGCTCGTCCTTGTTGGACATGTATTGTAATCTTTTTTTTCATGCAGCCTGTTGGCTGAACGAAGAAAAGAGATTGATCGGTGGGTATGCCCACCATTAGAATACCGCCCTTCATCCACCCACTTCTAATGATGGGCATACATGCACCATTTATATATGCTGAAGCATGGGGGCATCCTCCCGCAAAAGTTATGCCGCGTACACATGGTCGGACTTTTCCACGGGCAAGCCTCCGTCGGAAATTCGACCGTATGTACGTGGCATTAGGAGCAGAATCGCTCCTCCGCCCCTGCTGCCCCAATGCTTCGGCATATATGCTCTTTATTTTAACTGTGGTGGTGAAATCACCTCCTACAGCACTGGAGTCACAGGGATCAGGCCCGTCTCTGCGAACGCTGCAGTTATGTGTGTTGTGTTTTGCAAGTGACAGTGATCGATCGATACTGCACTTGGGTGGCCTGAGCTGGACGGAGGGGCAAAACGCAGGTGCCAGCAGGTATCTGGGCTGATCCCGCTAACACTGCGTTTTTGGGAACCCTAAACCGCTGGGAACGCTAGTATAGATCTGATCAGATCAGATATTGATCTGTTCAGATACTATACCACTAAGGGAGGTGTATGCTTCACACGTGGGTGTTAGCGTTACTGGCACTAACCTGACGCTGCCTGGGGCGACGCAGACCCTCTCTGACGCTAAAACCTAATTGATATCACCCGCCGGGCGATCAGGGGGTTAAACCTTTATTGGGTTACATACGGCGGGTGCCCTGACACTATAAAAAGCAAACTAAACAGCGTCACCCGTAACACTTATACGGTGATCACTGGTGAAAGGGTTAACTAGGGGCAATCAGGGGGTTAAAACCTTTATTAGATAATATATGGGGGTACCCGACGCTATAAAAACCTGGCGGCGAACATAAAAAAATAACTGACTACCTAGCGCATCACCGACACTAATACACCGATCAGAAAAAGGATCGATTAGTGACAGTGGTGCTAGGGGCTGAAAGGGTTACCTGGGGGGCGATCAAGGGGTTAAACCTTTATTAGGGGGGGGGTTGGGGGGCTACCCTGGACCTAAGGGACCTAACACTAACTGCCCTGACACTTTTACAGTTACAAATGTCACTGATTGCAGTGATCAGTAAATAAAATGATCACTGCAATCAGTGACACTGTGACTGGGGCCTGGGGGGCGATTTATGTGCCTATGTGTCCTGGTGTCAGTGTACTGCTTTGTGCACTAACCTGTGTGTCTTCTCTCCACGGCGCTCCGGTATATGTGAGCACCGCAGGAGAGATGACATCACTTCCTGCTGCTTCCTCTCTGCCTGTGTAAACATTACACGGGCAGAGGAAGCATTTGATTCGCCAGGAGTGATCGCGAGGGGGTGGCCAGAAACCAATGGCCGCCCCCTCATCACGGATCGCTCCCAGAGCGATTCCGACCGTCCACTGTACCGGAGGGGGGTCCGATCGGACCCCCCACCCATACGAAGGCAGGCACGTACAGGTACGTGATTGTGCCTGTCTGTGCCATTCTGACGACGTATATATACAGTGGCCGGTCGTTAAGTGGTTAAAGCGTAAAAAAAAAATGCAGTGATCAAATACCACCTAAAGTAAGCCATTTGTGGGAGATAAAAATTTAATTTGGGTACAGTGTCACATGACCATGCAATTGTCAGTTGAAGTACCACAGTACCGTATTGCAAAAAATGGCCTGGTCATTAAAGTGTTTAAGATAAAAGATTTATAGTCCGCTTCCACTCTTCATATAGTTTCATGTCTGACTGCCAGTTAAAATCCCTGTATATCTGTCAGTGCTGCGTTCAGCCCTTCCTTCTCTGTGCTGGAAGCTCAGCTGTCAGCTAATTGCCAGCTCCCATCTCTCCACAGTGATCCACCTGTTGATGATCCGCTCGTCAGCTCTGCCTACTTAAGGACTTCCAGTCAATTTGCTCTTCGCCTGTGTTAACATCACTACAGATTTTCTCCTGCGTTCCAGTTGAAGACCTGCTTGACTACGTTCCCTCTGGCTACAGATCCTGCTTGCTGGACTCTACCTTTATCCCTGGCTCTTGGACATTGGCTTGGCTGACTACCCACTCCGGTTACTGAACCCTGGCTTGTTTTACTACGCTTACTCTGGTTGCCTTTTTATTTTTATTATTAATCAAGTGTCATTTAACTGTACTTCTGTCTCAGTCTGATTCATGGTTCCTGACAATATCTGACTTCTAGAAAGATATCTATCCACACACACCCAAATTACTTTCACTGTTTCACAGTATAAAATTAACCCCTCATTAGTGGTGATTATCTGCTGTTTTTGTACTATAAAAGGGCTATTTATTTTTTTTAACCCCATCGTGACACGATGAAAAAACAAAAAAAACACAAATGTCATGCTGCTACTACTACTAAAGGTCTTATATTGGTGATACATATGACATTTCACTTGCTTTTAACATTCAGTTTTAAAATGAATGTCATTCCTGAATGAAAACCACATACACACTGTCCAAAAATTTGGAGAGTGACAAGGGAGTCGATCGTGCATATTATTAAATTATAATCCTGTCCGAAAATCTGCAAAACAGTGTTTTAGCTCTTTTTAAATGTATTTTTCTTTAAAAAAAAATTGAGATCAGAGTCTGACGTTCTGTTCCAAATTCAACCTTTAATAGTGTATTTACACTGTACATCTCTTCTGTTATTCTCATAGTGGATTAGATATTTTGTTCCCCAACCACATAGCTGGTTATTTATACTTACCGCTACACATAGACATTGAAGAATAAATTGTTTTGTTTTTGTTTTTATTTCACATAACTAAATTATAGACCACACTTTTTGTTGGGGTTTTCATCCAATTAACAAACAATAAAAATCGGCCAGCTAATCAATTTTGAAAATAACTGTTAGGCCCCTTTCACACTAGCGGACCGTATGTCCGCTTTTTCATCCATCCGTTTATGGATGAAAAAGGGACATACATTGGTCCCTATGAGATCGCGGGTGTCAGCGGATGAACATCCGCTGACACTCGATCTCCTCTGTGTCCGCAATCCTCCGTTTCTGCAGACGGAGGAAAATCCTATTTTTCAAACCATCTGCAGAGCGGATCGGATGAACACGGACAGACGGTCCGTGTTCATCCGATCCCCCCATAGGGGAGAGCGGAGATCTGACAGGGGCGGTCCCTGCACAGTGTGCGGGGACCGCCCTGTCATCCACCGGCTCAGCGGAGCGATCCCCGCAGAGCAAGCGGATCCGTCCCGTGTGAAAGGGGCCTTAGTTATAGCCCTAAGAGTGACTCTTCTTAATGGGGACACAAACAGAAATAAAAAACTGATGTGCACTAAATACTATATCCACGCTATCCAAAACTAAAAAAAAAAAAAAAAAAAAAACACAGATCGGCATCAAAGATAGTTGGCATTGGTTTACGATTGTCGTCATCAACAGGAGTGATTGAGAGCTAGCAGCCATGTGAAGTGTAAGCTGCTGGTTCTCAAAGGGTGGAATGAATATAACTGTATCCTTGAAACCGGTATTGTGCTGGAGAACATAAAAACAGTGCTCAGCATAAATGAGTACACCCCTTTTGAAAAGTAAGATTTTAATCAATATCTCAATGAACATAAGAACAATTTCCAAAATTATGACAAAACTGAGTTTTATATAACATTTGTTCAGCTCATTACATGAAAGAAAGATTAATATAACTTGGATTACAAAATCTTCAGTTTTACTCAAATTAGTTGATGCAAAAATGTAGGGGTGCAACGGATCAAAAAACTCACAGATCGATAGTCAGATCAGAGTCACGGATCGGATCATTTTTCGGATCAGCAAAGAAAAAAAAAAAAAACACAAATCTTGTTACACCCACCGGAGTTTTAGATTTCACTGTTTATTTTCAAACACAAAACTGAGCTTATATGCTTAAAAAGGGGTTGTAAAGGTTCGTTTTTTATTTTCTAAATAGGTTCCTTTAAGCTAGTGCATTGTTGGTTCACTTACCTTTTTGATTTAATTTCTAAATGTTTTTTTTCTTTGTCTGAATTTCTCACTTCCTGTTTCTCCTCACTAAACTTCACACCATCATCCGAGCGGGGGTTAGTCAGCCAGAACAGCTTACTGAACAGCTTACTGAGGAGGAACAGGAAGTGAGAAATTCAGACAAAGAAAACAAAGATTGTCCCAGTGTTTAACCCCTTCCCTGCCAGTGTCATTTACACAGTAATCAGTGCATTTTTATAGCACTGATCGCTGTATAAATGACAATGGTCCCAATAGTGTCAAAAGTGTCCGATTTGTCCGCCATAATGTTGCAGTCCCGTTAAAAATTACAGATCGCCGTCATTAATAAAAAAAATGCCAAAATCTATCCCCTATTTTGTAGATGCTATAACTTTTGCGCAAACCAATCAACAAATGCTTATTGTGATTTTTTTTTAACCAAAAAATATGTAGAATACATATCGGCCTAAACTGAGAAAAAAAAAAACATATATTTTTTTATATTCTTTGGGGATATTTATAGCAAAAAGTAAAAAATATTGTTTTGCGTTTTTTTTTTTTTTTCCCAAAATTGTCACTCTTTTTGGTTTATATCGCAAAAAATAAAAACCGCAGAGGGGATCAAATGCCACCAAAAGAAAGCTCTATTGGTGGGAAAAAAGGGACGTCAATTTTGTTTGGCTACAACGTCGCATGACCGCACAATTGTCAGTTAAAGTGATGCAGTGCCATATCACAAAAAGTGCTCTGGTCAGGAAGGGGATACATTCTTCCAGGGCTGAAGTGGTTAAAGGAGCAGGATCCTTTTTTTTTTTGGGGGGGGGGGGGGTTAAGAAATGCTTTATTGTGACCTATAAACTATACAACTCAATTGAACAACAAACTTAAATCTTTTAGGCAAAGGGAGGTAAAAATTACAATATTATGGCTGCATAAGTGTGCACACCCTTAAACTAACACTTTGTTAAAGCACCTTTTGATTTTATTACAGCACTCAGTCTTTTTGGGTATGAGTCTATCAGCATGGCACATCTTGACTTGGCAATATTTACCCACTCTTCTTTGCAAAAACATTCCAAATCTGTCAGATTGCGAGGGCATCTCCTGTGCACAGCTCCCTTCAGATAACCCCACGGATTTTCAATTGCATTCAGGTCTGGGTTCTGCCTGGGCCATTCCAAAACGTTATTCTTCTTCTGGTGAAGTCATTCCTTTGTTTATTTGGATGTATGTTTTGGGTCTTATGCTGAAAAATTAAGTTCCTCTTCATGTTCAGCTTTCTAGCAGAAGCCTGAAGGTTTTGTGCCAATATTAACTGGCATTTGGAACTCTTCATAATTTCCTCTACCTTGACTAAGGCCCCTGTTCCAGCTGAAAAAAAAAACGACCCAAAAGCATGATACTGCCACCACCATGCTTCACTGTGGGTATGGTGTTCTTTTGGTGATGTGCAGTGTTTGTCCAAACATTTTTTGGAATTCTGGCCAGAAAGTTTAACCTCGATTTCATCAGACCATAACAAATTTCCCACATGCTTTTGGGAGACTTTGGATGTGTTTTTGCAAAATTTAGCCAGCCTTGAATGTTTTTTCTTTGTAAGAAAAGGCTGCCGTCTTGCCACTCTACCCCATAGCCCAGACATTTAAAGGGGTTGTAAAGGTAAATTTTTTATTTTCTAAATAGGTTCCTTTAAGCTAGTGCATTGTTGGTTCACTTACCTTTTCCTTGGATTTCCCTTCTAAATGTTTTTTTTCTTTGTCTGAATTTCTCACTTCCTGTTTCTCCTCACTAAACTTCACACCATCTTACTGAACAGCATACTGAGGAGGAACAGGAAGTGAGAAATTCAGACCAAGAAAAAAAAAAAAAAAAAACATTTAGAAGGTAAATCAAAGGAAAAGGTAAGTGAACCAACAATGCACTAGCTTAAAGGAACCTATTTAGAATTTTTATTTTTTACCTTTACAACCCCTTTAAGAATACAGGACATTGTTGCCACATGTACCACACAGCCAGTACTGTACTTGCCAGATATTCCTGCAGCCCCTTTAATGTTGCTGTACTCCTCTTGGAAGCCTGCCTGACCAGTAATCTTCTCGTCATCAGTTTTGAAGGGATGTCCAGTTCTTGGTAATGTCACCGTTGTGACATATTTTCTCCACTTGATGATGACTGTCTTCACTGTGTACCATGGTATATCTAATGCCATGGAAATTCTTTTGTACTCTTCTCCTGACCGATACCTTTTAACAATGAGATTATCTGATGCTTTGGAAGCTCTCTGCAGACCATGGCTTTTGCTGTAAGATGTGACTAAGTAATACGTCAGGAAAGACCTACTAGAACAGCTGAACTTTACTTGGGGTTAATCGGAGGCACTTGAAGCCTAGGTTCACACTGTTCAACTGAACTCGCACAATTTCATTCCCGCTTGCGATTCCACACTTCAGGGGGCAATTTCAGAGACATCTGTGCGGGTTTTCTGCTGTCAATGGAAATCGCACCCCAAAATCGCCAAAAGTAGTACAGAAACGACTTTTGGGAATTTGTGTGGCACCACAAATGGGGCGTTGCACCGATTTTGACGCTGCCATTGCCGGCAATTGACACAGATTTAGAATGCCAAATTGCATCAATGCAAACCAGGGCTAATTGATGACAGGTGTGTACCGACTCCTATTTAACATGAGTTTGAATGTGATTGTTTAATTCTCAACACAGCTAAATCCCCAGATATAAGAGTGCGTGCACACTTATGAAACCACATTATTTTAGATTTCATTTTTACTCCCCCCACTAAAAGGTTTCAGTTTGTTTTTCAATTGCATTGTATAGTTTATAGGTCACATTAAAAAGGAGGAAAGGGTTCTGAAATCATTTATCTTTGTCTCAATTTTTTACAACACAGAAACCTGACTTTTTTTACAGGGGGTGTCCAGACCTTTTATATCCACTGTAAGTTGCGCAAGCATATGTAAACGGTAATCGCACCACACGTGAGGTATCGGCACGAACAATAGAGTGAGAGCAATAATTATAGCGCTTAGACCTCTCTAACTCAAAACTGGTAACCTGTAAAAATATTTAAAGCGTCGCTGATGGAGATTTTTAAGTAGTTTGTCGCCATTCCATTAGCATGACATGTTCGATATTTATTTACTCAGCATAACATCTTTCACATTTTACAAAAAAAAAAAAAAAAAAAAAAGGGTATACATTGTATTTTTTTCCCACAAAAAAATTACGTTTCCAAAACCGCTGCGCAAATACCGTGTGACATAAAAAAATTGCAACAATTGCCATTTTATTCCCTAGGGGGTCTCTGCTAAGAAAAAAAAAAAAAAGAAGTATAATGTTTGGGGGGGTTATAAGTAATTTCCTAGCAAAAAATACTTATTTAAGTTTGTAAACAGAAAGTGCCAGAAAAAGCCTGGTCTTAGGCCTCATGCCCACGGGCGTTTTTTCAGCCGCGTTTTTGAGCGTTTTTTACAGCTTAAAAACGCCTGTCCATGTTAGTCTATAGCTTCATGCCCACCTAGGCGTTTTTGAGCTGTAAAGAGCATAGGCGTTTGTAAGCTGTAAAAAAAACCCAGGGCCAGTGCGTTCCTCAGCGTCAGAACTAGGCAGGAAAAAACGCGAGCGTCAAAAAACGCGCACTAACGCGCAAAAAACGCGCACTAACGCGCGGTCGCGTTTTTAGCTCCGACGTTTTTTTTTTTGTTTTTTTTCAAAAAAAAAAAAAAAAAAAATATTTACAATAACATGGACAGGCGTTTTTAAGCTGTAAAAAACGCTCAAAAACGCAGCTGTAAAAACGCCAGTGGGCATGAGGCCTTAAAGTTAAAGTGGAGTTTCCACCAAAAATACAAAATAGCATTATTGTGTATATATTAGCCTAAAAAAAAAAAAAAAAACATATTAGAAAACATTTTTTTTTTTAACTCACCTGGAAGTACCTGTTGCTATGCGGTCCTACGAAATCTGCCTTCTGAATCACCTCGGATTCTGACATCTCCCTAAGCTCCCTACTGCTCCTGGGAAATGTGTGTCATTTCCCAGGATGCAGTGTGCTTCCCCTATGGCTAGAATCACTTGTCAATACAATCCAGGAAGTAAATGCTTGTGGGCTTCACATGCCCACAAGCAAAATGAAAACTTCAGCAAAGAGTCTCTTTATGCAGTAACTCGGCAGATCGGCGGCGGTTTTTAAAATAGTAAGTCATCTTATATGTACCACTGTATTGAATGCTGAAATAACATGCTTTTAAAAAATGTGATTGGAACCCCACTTTAACCACGACCGCACCATGTACATATACGTCGGCAGAATGGAACAACCACGTACCTGTACGTGCCTGCCTTCGTATATGGGGCGGTCGGGTATCGCTTCAGGAGCGATCCGGGATGAGGAGGCGGCCATTGGTTTCTGGCCACCCCCTCGCAATCGTTCCCGGCGAATGAGATGCTTCCTCTGCCTGTGTAATGTAAACACAGGCAGAGGAAGTGATGTCATCTCTCCATGCGGCGCGCTTTTCGTCCAGAGCGCCGAGGAGAGAAGACATCAGGTTAGTGCACTAACAATACACCGACACGTAGGTACACAGGCACACATTTCACCCCCCAGTCCCCAGTCACAGTGTCACTGATTGCAGTGATCATTTATTTACTGATCACTGCATTTAGTGTCATCTGTGACAGTAAAAACTTGCAGGGCAGTTAGGTTTAGGCCCCTTTAGGTCCAGTGTAGCCCCTAACCCCCCCCCCAAATAAAGGTTTAACCCCTTGATCGCCCCCCCAGGTAACCCTTTCACCCCCTATCGCCAGTGTCACTAAGCGATCGTTTTTCTGATCGCTGTATTCGTGTCGGTGGTGCCCCTAGGTAGCCAGTTATTTTTTTAGGTTCGCCGCCAGGTTTTTATAGCGTCAGGTACCCCCATATATTATCTTAACCCCCCCCCGATTGCCCCTAGAGTTAACCATTTCACCAGTGATCACCGTATAAGTGTCACTGGTTAGCCAGTTAGTTATTTAGGTTACCCGTCAGGTTTTTATATAGTGCCATATATTACCTAATAAAGGTTTTAACCCCCTGATTGCCCCTAGTTAACCCTTTCACCAGTGATCACTGTATAAGTGTTACGGGTGACGCTGGTTGGTTAGTTTGCTTTTTATAGCATCAGGGCACCCGCCGTATACAACCCAATAAAGGCCCAGCGGGTGATATCAATTAGGTTTTAGCGTCAGTTAGGGTCTGCGTCGCCCCAGGCAGTGTCAGGTTAGTGCCAGTAACGCTAAACACCCAAAAACGCAGTGTTAGCGGGATCAGCACAGATACCTGCTAGCACCTGCGTTTAGCCCCTCCGTCCAGCCAAGTGCAGTATCGATCACTGTCACTTACAAAACACAACACACATAACTGCAGCGTTCAGAGACAGGTCTAATCCCTGCGATTGCTAAAAGTTTTTTTGGTAGCGTTTGCTTTACCTGTGAATCTTACTAGTGTACCCCTAAATTTAGAGCCCAAAATGGCAAATCGAAGGTACACTAGTAAAAGAGGCCTACGAGATTCTGAGCATGACAGATAGTGAAGAGGAGGTCACGCATCTGTCAGATTCCGGCTCAGAATACAACCCTGTAGAAGACAGCGGCTCCATGTCAGATAGCTCCAACGACAAAGATGAGGTCCCTGCTAAGGTCAGGCGTACCCAATCTTCTGATGTTGTTGAGGAGCAAGAACCACAGGGCTCTCGTATTATGGAGCAAAGTAGTACTAGCGCCGCTATTCCTTCTGGTGAACTGGCAAGCACCAGCGGCCTAGTACACCCTGGATGTACATCCAGCACTGCAGTATCACTTGGTGACGTGGCGAGTCTAGAGGTCGACCGATATGGGTTTTTCTCTGGCCGATGCCGATATTTAGAAATTGGGGCGGCCGATGGCCGATTTTTGTGGCCGATATTTTAGGCCGATTTAAAAAAAAAAACTCACCCACTCCACTCCTTGCTTACTCCTGTCACTCTAGCACACACTTGATGTCCTCAGTACAGATGGCACTAGTTGGACCTGGCAGGTGGCACTGGTTTGAAACTGACAGATGGCACTATTGGCACTGGCAGGTGGCACTGGTTTGGAACTGTCAGATGGCATTGGCACTAGCAGGTGGCACTGGTTTGGAACTGACAGATGGCACTAGTTTGGGACAGATGGCACTGATTGGCAGTGGCACTGGCAATTGGAACTGGCTGGCAGGGGTGGGTGGCACTGGCTGGCAGGGGCGGGTGGCACTGGCTGGCAGGGGCGGGTGGCACTGGCTGGCAGGGGCGGGTGGCACTGGCTGGTGGAACTAAGTGGCAGTGGCGGGTGGCACTGATTTGCAGTGGCACTGACAGATGGCACTGATTGGCGGTGACACTGGCAGGTTTCACACTAAGCCGAGTGTAACTGTAACCAGTGCTGGGGCAAGGTCATCCAGCGCCCAGGGCAAAGTGCGCCCCCTCGGGTTCGACTTGGGCCCCTTTCACACAGGCTTTCCGATCAGGTCTGTCTGTCAGTTTTTCAGGCGGACCTGATCGGAACCTCCATTCACTCCTATGGAGCGGCGGATGTCAGCTGTGACATGTCCGCTGACACCCGATCCTGTCAGTGAAATCCAGACAGATGGAAAGCCTATCGATCCGTTTTCATCCGATCTCCCCATAGAGGATAGCGGGTCTCTGACAGGTCCATCTCAGCACAGTGAGCGGAGACGGACTTGTCATTCGCCTGCTCAGCGGGGATCAGAGGAACGATCCCCCACTGAGTAATGTTTGTGACATGCACTATAATAGTACTTAAAGTGTTGCGCTGCAGCAACCTGAGAGTAATGGGTGCACACATATGGGGTAGTGGTCAGTGGTGCCAATTTGGAAATGTGGAAAGGAAGTCCAAGACCCTTTTCTAAAAATGTCCTGTACCAAACCACATGTGTGATGAGTGGGGGTGCCTTTAACAATCAATGGCACTACTGTGTATCTACTAAAGGACAGTGCGCTTCTGTGTTTGTCAAGAAAACCACACTTTTGTGCATGATCCTGACTGCGCGTGAACCTAGCCGTATAGCGGTTTCACACTGGTGCGCTTTGGTTTGACCACAGTGCGATTGTATGTGTGATTTACTTGCAGTTGTAGGTGTGCTCCTGATGAATTCTAGTGGACTGTGTGTTTTCTGATTGTGCATCAAAGATGCAGCACACAAGACTGTAATTTGCTTTCGTGAAAACAGACAGTCTAATAGAATTGAATGGGAGCGCACCTAAAACTCTGGGTAAACTGAATATACAAATCGCACTGTGGCCAGACCACAGCACGCCAGTGTGAACCTACTATTAGCCCCCGTTCACATTGACTGTGGCTTTGAAATTGTGCGACTTAACCTGAAATCGCACAATTTCAGAGCTGCATCTCAGTGCGACTTTGGGTTGTGACTTTAAAGACATCTGTGTGGTTATTGAAGTCACACCCTAAATCGCAAAAGTAGTGCATGTACTACTTTTTCAAATTTATGCGGCAACTCAAAGTCAGTGTCGCATTGATTTGAACAGTGCCTTGCCGGCAATAGGATGCGACTTGTCAAATTGCTACAATGTGAAGGGGTAGGGGGGGGGGGGGAGGTTAAGATATTATAAAAGAGAGAATGGTGAGGAGGTTGGGGTGGTAAATGTAAGTGCTAATGTCTTTATTAGTGACAGAATGCAGGGAATGTGCTAGGCTGCATGGTGGGGACAGGACAATTATGAGAGCTAAAAGCAAACTGGGATGGAAAGGGTGTAAGATCTGTGTGTGGAATGCAAAGCTGAGACAGGACAGGAGGCAGCATGATATGTGCAGTGAAGATTTATGGAGATGACAGCAGATAAGATAGGGAAAAATTAACTAGGCACAGGAGCAGGAGAATCGGTGCTGACTTACTGTGTGATCATGCAGAGAGATAAGGGCAGACGGGAGGAGCTGCCCAGACTACTGACCATAGTAAAAGTAACAAGGAAGTGAAGTGCTCTGCTACACCGCCCCTCCCCCTCCCCCCTACTCCCGATATCAAGCTGACAGCTTCTCTCTCCCTCTCTCTCCCTCCTCTCTGTTCACACACTCAGCGCGGCACTTGATGCTGCCAGAGCTGCTGAGTGTGGAGAAGGAGGGACGGCCAGTGTAAAATATCGGCCTAATTTGTTAATAATCGGCCCGATGCCGATTTATCAAAAATGGCCAAATATCGGCCGATATATCGGCCAGCCGATATATCGGTCGACCTCTAGGCGAGTCCCATAAGTGCAGTTCAAGCTGGCGAGGTGGCAAGCACAAGTAGTGTCCCGCTGCCACCAAGAAGACAAAGGCAGGCCCGTCGTGCCCATCCTGCAGAATTCGCCTATCCCGATTGGGTGCCCAACACTTCTGCAGAACCCGTACTTCCCCCATTCACTGGCGAACCCGGTAATCAGGTGGAAACAGCTGATTTTACGCCACTTGATTTTTATTCGCTGTTTTTCACGGAAGATCTCTATAGATCTATTGTGGACCAGAGTAATTTATATGCTGGTCAATTCTTTGCCGCTAGTCCCCAGTTGCCTTCCATTGCCAGAGATTGGAAACCAATTACGGTTTCCGAATTTAAAACCTTTCTGGGCCTTTCCCTCAACATGGGCACACATAAATTCTCATCATTGCGCGCCTATTGGTCCACACGCCCAATTGACCATATGCCCGTGTTCTCTGCCTTCATGTCCAGGAAACGATACGAGCAGATCTTGCGGTTCATGCATTTCAACAACATTGAATTTGTCGTCTACGTGGAGACCCTGAATTTGATCGGCTCTACAAATTTCGGCCCCTCATAAACCACTTCAACGAACGTTTTGCAGCCTTGTCTGCGTTGGGTCCCTGATTACATTTTCTGTCCGCTTGTCTTTCAAACAGTACCTTCCCAGCAAGCGTGCCAGATACGGGGTCAAGCTCTATAAGTTCTGTGACAGGGCAACAGGCTATGTATGGAGTTTTATGAGGGAAAAGATAGTCACGTAGAGCCGGAGAACTGCCCAGATTACACAGGGAGCGCTGGCAAGATAGTGTGGAACTTGGTGTCACCCTTATTCGGAAAGGGGTACCACTTGTATGTGGACAATTATTACACGAGCGTGCCACTGTTTAGTCACTTGTTTGATCATCAGATTGGAGCATGTGGCACCGTGCGACCTAATCGCCGGGGCTTGTAGATTCCAGTCTTAGGCTGGGGGAGAGAGCCTGCTTGAAGTGTAATAATTTTCTCGCTGTGAAGTGGAGGGAGAATAAGAATTTTTTCCTTCTTACCTCCCACACAGGACATGACACAGACATGACATGACAGTCCAAATTCGTACGGCGACTGGTGTTGTGGAGAAACCCCTCTGTGTCCACGAATATAACCAAAATATGGGAGGGGTGGACCTCAACAACCAGTTGTTGGCGCCGTATCACCTTGCCCGCAAGGCGAGACGCTGGTACAAAAAAGTGTCTCTATCCTTATTTCAATTGGCTTTGCTGAACGCTCATGTGCTATACAGAGCTTCAGATGGGACTTTATCCTTCCTCAAACTCCAGGATGAGATAGTCACAGAACTCCTGTATCCAGGCGGTTCTGCACCTCACCATCCCCAACCAAATCCAGTAAGCCGGCTGCATGAGAGGCATTATCCGTATGCCCTCCCGAGTACCCCTACCCAACGAGCCCCCCAAAAAAGAGGTTGTGTCTGTAGCAAGCGCGGATGTAGGCGTGACACCCGTTATTTTTGTCCACTCTGTCCTGACAATCCTGGTCTGTGCATTGGTAAATGTTTTGAACACTTCCACACACTAGTGAAGTTTTAGCATAGGGTACAGCATTGCACAGACTAGGACACACTTACACAGGGTCTCCCAAGATGCCATCGCATTTTGAGACCCCCGAACCGTTACAAAAAAAAAAATTATATATATATATATATATATATATATATATATATATATATATATATATAAATTGTTGTCGTTTTATTGTTCTCTCTCTCCCTCCCTCTATTTTCTCTCTATTCTGCTATTTTTTACTGTATTCGATTCTGCAATGTGTTATTGTTATGTTTCATCATGCTTGCTTTTCCGGTATGTAATTTTGTTTTCAGGTGCACCACGGATTTATTTATCTTGACAGCAACAGCGTTTGCCCACGATACACAACACCGTGACTCCAGTGCTGTAGGAGGTGATTTCCGAAGCATGGGGGCAGCAGGAGCGATTTTGCTCCTAATGCCGCGTACATACGGTCGAAATTCCGACGGAGGCTTGCCCGTGGAAAAGTCTGACCGTATGTACGCGGCATAACTTTTTTGCGGGAGGATGCCCCCACGCTTGGGTATATATATATATATATATATATATATATATATATATATATATATATATATATTTTTTTTTTTATTTATTTAGGCACAGGTTGCGTTAAAAAAAAAAGTGTTTTATTTTTGGTATGGCAAGGTCTTTTTTTTTGTTAAGAAGTTTTTATTGTAAGCGTACACAGAAGTACATAAAGATAATAGATGCGGACGCAGCCGCCACATAAAATACAGATGAGAGTTTTTACCGTCTCAAAGATAATTTCAAATAATGTGATGAAGCAGAAAAGCAAAATAACTTCACATCTAAGAAAACTAAACCACGTAAACAGGTATATCAATAAGATAGTGAAAAAATATCAGTGAGAATTGTACCCGATAGGACTAAATCCTAAGAATTAAAAGAATCTCAAATATATAACAAAACTATCGGAATATTAAGATTAAAAAAAAAAAAAAAGAACAACGTAAGTATATATAGCTAGAAGAGCCATATAGATACAATAAAAGTGTTCAGATATTTCAGTATAAAGGAAAGGGGAAATGGAGTATCAAGAAAAGCAAGAGGGGTTAAAAAGGTGAGGGAGGGGAATTACCAGTCATAAATTTCTCTTTATCCATCTTAATGATCTATCGTGCAATAATCCGTTTGTATTCAACTGTATTAGTAAAATGTATCCAGCAAGACCAAATATGGGTGAATTTGGAAGGCGTATCTCTTGCCTGGTGGATGAGATCTTCCATTTCCGCCATTTTACCAATACGTTGGAACCACTCTGCCATGGACGGAGGGTTAGGGGAGCACCATTTAGTAAGAATACACATTTTAGCAGCGTTCACCATATGCATAGGCAAAGAGCGAAAATACACCTTTTTTGGGATCGAGGGGAGATGCAACAGAAATTGAACTGGTGTATATTCTAAATTGTAGGTGGTTATTTGCTTAATGTATCTATGAACATCCAACCAAAAGGGTTGGATTTTTGGGCACGTCCACCAAATATGTAGGTATGGTAAGGTCTTACTGTTAAACTGTAATGTTACTTTGTTTTAATGTTAACCATCATTTGCTTAGCAGGTACGCCATTCGGGGAAGAAAGAAAAGAAAGAAGAAAGAAAAGAAAGAAGAAAGAAAAGAAAGAAGAAAGAAAAGAAAGAAGAAAGAAAAGAAAGAAGAAAGAAAAGAAAGAAGAAAGAAAAGAAAGAAGAAAAGAAAGAAGAAAGAAAAGAAAGAAGAACATATATGCCGGAGGCTTGCCCGTGGAAATGTCCGACCGTGTGTACGCGGCATAACTTTTTTGCGGGAGGATGCCCCCATGCTTCGGCATATATAAATGGTGCATGTATGCCCATCATTAGAAGTGGGTGGATGAAGGGAGGTATTCTAATGGTAGGCATACCCACTGATCAATCCCTTTTTTCCGTTCAGCCAACAGGATGCATGAAAAAAAAAAAAAAAAAAAAAAAAAGATTACAATACATGTCCAACAAGGACCAGCAACGTACTGGTATGTTGCTGGACTTTGAATGGTTATACCAGAATGATGCCTGCAGGTTTAGGTATCATCTTGGTATCATTCTTTTCAGCCAGCGGTCGTCTTTCATGTAAAAGCAATCCTAGTGGCTAATTAGCCTCTAGACTGCCTTTACAAGCAGCGGGAGGGAATGTCCCCGCCCCCGGATATAAAAACAGCGCCATTGGGAAATTGGGAAAGCATTTCATCACACCGATCTTGGTGTGGTCAGATGCTTTGGAAAGAGTACCTGTCACTACCTATTGCTATCATAGGGGATATTTACATTCCCTGAGATAATAAAAATGGTAAAAAAATTTATAAAAATGGAAGGAACAGTAAAAAAAAAAAAAAAAAAAAAAAAAAAAAAAAAAAAAAAAAAGCACCCCTGTCCCCCCCTGCTCTTGCGCAAAGGCGAACGCAAGCGTCGTTCTAGCGTCATATGTAAACAGCAAATGCATCATGCATGTGAGGTATCACCGCGACGGTCAGATCGAGGGCAGTAATTTCAGCAGTAGACCTCCTTTGTAAATCTAATGTGGTAACCTGTAAGGGCTTTTAAAAATGTATGTAGTTTGTCGCCGCTGCGCGTTTGTGCGCAATTTTAAAGCATGTCGTGTTTGGTATCCATGTACTCGGCCTAGGATCATCTTTTTTATTTCATCAAACATTTGGGCAATATAGTGTGTTTTAGTGCATAAAAAAGAAAAAAAAAAAAAAGTGTATTTTTTCCCCCAAAAAATGAGTTTGAAAAATCGCTGCAAAAATACTGTGTGGGAAAAAAAATTCAACACACATCATTTTAATCTGTAGGGCCTTTGCTTTAAAAAAATATATTATGTTTGGGGGTTCAACGTAATTTTCTTGCAAAAAAAAAAAAAAAAAAAGGTCTTCATGTAAACAAAAAGTGTCAGAAAGGGCTTTGTCTTCAAGTGGTTAGAAGAGTGGATGATGTGTGACATAAGCTTCCTAATGTTGTGCATAAAATGCCAGGACAGTTTAAACCCCCCCCCCCCCCAAATGACTCCATTTTGGAAAGTAGACAGCCCAAGCTATTTGCTGAGAGGCATGTCAAGCCAATGGAATATTTTATATTTTGACACAAGTTGCGGGGAAAATAATTTTTTTTTTTTTTTTTTTTTTTGCACAAAGTTGTCACTAAATGATATATTGCTCAAACATGCCATGGGCATATGTGGAATTACACCCCAAAATACATTCTGTTGCTTCTCCTGAGTACGGGGATACCACATGTGTGAGACTTTTTGGGAGCCTAGCCGCGTACGGGACCCCAAAAACCAAGCACCGCCTTCAGGCTTTCTAAGGGTGTAAATTTTTGATTTCACTTCTCACTGCCTATCACAGTTTCGGAGGCCATGGAATGCCCAGATGGCACAAACCCCCCCCCCCCCCAAATGACCCCATTTTGGAAAGTAGACACCCCAAGCTGTTCGCCGAGAGGTATGGTGAGTATTTTGCAGATCTCGCTTTTTTTGTCAAAGTTTTGAAAATTGTAAAAAAAAAAAAAAAAAAATTTACACACACACACACACACACACACACACACACACACACACACACACACACACACACACACACACACACACACACACACACACACACACACACACACACACACACACACACACACACATTTTTTCCCCCCCTTTCTTCATTTTCAAAAACAAATGAGCTGTAAAATACTCACTGTAAAATAACCCAACTATTCCCACCTCAAAAATTGTTATAAACTATTAGAAAATTTTGCAAATAAATGTTCTTCATAAATTTAGCACAAAATGTATTCTGCTACATTTCTTTGGTGAAAATAACCCAAATCAGTGTACATTATTTAGCCTGTCAACAAGTCCACAGACTATGGTAGATCTGAAAATTGTACTGATGTACTGACGGCTGCCTATCTCATATCTTGAGACCCGAAAACGTCAGGACAGTAGAAATACTCCCCAAATTATACCTTTTTGGAAAGTAGACAGTCCAAAATATTTAGTAAGAGGCATGGTGGTTTTTTTGAAGCTTTACATTTGTCATATTTTGAATTTTTATTTAGAAATGAAAAAAAAAAAATGAAAAACAATTTCCACAATTTTTTCTTTTAACATACCAGCATTAGTGTCATCATATAACTGGTGTGGCGGTTATCAGGGAGAGTACAGAGAAAAAAAAAAAAATTTTTTTGTTTTTTTTTTTTAAACACACTGATCAGAGCAATATAATGTTACCATAGTAACACTACTGTTCTGGGGAAGTGATCAGTATTTTTTTTTTTTTTTTTACACAGTATGCTTCTAGCTAGAGCTGCACGATTAATCATTAAAAGATTGTGATCTCAATCCGAACACCCCCCCCCCCCCCCCATATGATCTTAATCCAGCATTTCTATCGGTTGCTTAACAACCAATGACTCTTTCAGCTGTCAGAGTAGTTCACCTTCTCACAGCTGTCAAAAAATATAAATAAAAAAACAGCTGCCAGTATTTATCAACAACATTGCTCAGCTGCTGAAAGAGGAACTGCAGTCTGCTCACATAATTTGTAATAAAAACATCTTTGCCATTCTGAAGCTTCCCTCCAACCACTTTGCATAAATTTTAGGGCTGTTACTGATAATAAAAAAAAAAAAAAAAAAAAAAAATCGATTAATCGAACACAAAAATTTTAATCGATTAATCGACTAATTTCGATTAATTATAAACGCACATACAGATCCAACTACTTTTAGCTGATCTCCTTGCAGGCCGATTCCCAGTGCAGCTACCAACCACTGGAAAAATGGATAGCAGGATACAAAAAACACACAAAAGGCAGCGCTCGATGGGAATAGCATTAAAACTTTTATAGTCTTCAAATAGGTAACAAAATAAATATTGCACTGGAGATAAAATCGATGTAGCTACATAAACTGTAAAAATGGTGCGAGGAATACCAAACAGTAGCAAAAGCAGTCATAAAATCATGTAGCTAAGTATGATACTGGTATAAAAATGTGTACAACGATACCACTGCTGAATCCAGATGAGGAGGGGCTAACATCAGTCTGTCGGCATGTAGATGTCCTGTGAAGGGAACTATCACAACTCCCAGTGGATGGCTGTAGAATCCCAGGTTGATAGAGGGAAGTGATAGAGGGAAGTGATATAGAGGGAAGTGATATAGAGGGAAGTGATATAGAGGGAAGTGATTTAGAGGGAAGTGATTTAGAGGGAAGTGATTTAGAGGGAAGTGATTTAGAGGGAAGTGATTTAGAGGGAAGTGATTTAGAGGGAAGTGATTTAGAGGGAAGTGATTTAGAGGGAAGTGATTTAGAGGGAAGTGATTTAGAGGGAAGTGATTTAGAGGGAAGTGATTTAGAGGGAAGTGATTTAGAGGGAAGTGATTTAGAGGGAAGTGTGGCAGATAGTAAGGTCCCGCCGGCATGCAGATATGAAGGCACAGCAAAGGAGCCCTTCAGATGGACACGGCAAGCCCTGCCGGTGTCCGTGACATCACCGGATCTCCCTGAAGACCCGGAAGCCGGGGGAGAGGTGCGTACCAATTAAAAGAATTTTGATCGATCAATCGATGAATAGTTAATTTCTACAGCCCTAATAAATTTATATATAAAAAACACACACACACACACACACAATCACAGTGTGGGTACGGAAAGTATTCAGACCCCCTTAAATTTCTCACTCTTTGTTATATTGCAGCCATTTGCTAAAATGTTCATTTTTTCCTCATTAATGTACACACAACACCCCATATTGACAGAAAAACACAGAATTGTTGACATTTTTGCAGATTTATTAAAAAATAAAATATCACATGGTCCTAAGTATTCAGACCCTTTGCTCAGTATTTAGTAGAAGCACCCCTTTGATCTAATACAGCCATGAGTCTTTTTGGGAAAGATGCAACAAGTTTTTCACACCTGGATTTGGGGATCCTCTGCCATTCCTCCTTGCAGATCCTCTCCAGTTCTGTCAGGTTGGATGGTAAATGTTGGTGGACGGCCATTTTTAGGCTTCTCCAGAGATGCTCAATTGGGTTTAAGTCAGGTTTCTGGCTGGGCCATTCAAGAACAGTCATGGAGTTGTTGTGAAGCCACTCCGTTATTTTAGCTGTGTGCTTAGGGTCATTGTCTTGTTGGAAGGTAAACCTTCGGCCCAGTCTGAGGTCCTGAGCACTCTGGAGAAGGTTTTCGTCCAGGATATCCCTGTACTTGGCCGCATTCATCTTTCCCTAGATTGCAACCAGTCGTCCTGTCCCTGCAGCTGAAAAACACCCCCACAGCATGATGCTGCCACCACCATGCTTCACTGTTGGGTGATGAGCAGTGCCTGGTTTTCTCCACACATACCGCTTAGAATTAACGCCAAAAAGTTCTATCTTGGTCTCATCAGACCAGAGAATCTTATTTCTCACCATTTTGGAGTCCTTCAGGTGTTTTTTTAGCAAACTCCATGCGGCTTCCATGTGTCTTGCACTGAGGAGAGGCTTCCGTCGGGCCACTCTGCCATAAAGCCCTGACTGGTGGAGGGCTGCAGTGATGGTTGACTTTCTACAACTTTCTCCCATCTCCCGACTGGATCTCTGGAGCTCAGCCACAGTGATCTTTTGGTTCTTCTTTACCTCTCTCACCAAGGCTCTTCTCCCCCGATAGCTCAGTTTGGCTGGACGGCCAGCTCTAGGAAGGGTTCTGGTCGACCTAAACATCTTCCATTTAAGGATTATGGAGGCCACTGTGCTCTTAGGAACCTTAAGTGCAGCAGAATTTTTTTTGTAACCTTGGCCAGATCTGTGCCTTGCCACAATTCTGTCTCTGAGCTCCTCAGGCAGTTCCTTTGACCTCATGATTCTCATTTGCTCAGACATGCACTGTGAGCTGTAAGGTCTTATATAGACCGGTGTGTGGCTTTCCTAATCAAGTCCAATCAGTATAATCAAACACAGCTGGACTCAAATGAAGGTGTAGAACCATCTCAGGCCGGGTTCACACTGGGGCGACAAACGCTCCAACATTGGGAGCTCATGTCGCATGACGTGTGAAAATCAATGTTTCCCTATGGGAGCCGTCTTAACTGGTCCGACACATGTCGGTCCGACTTTGAAAATGCTCTCTGTACTACTTTGGTCCGACTTTGATCCGACTTCAGCCCATTGACTATCATTGAAGTCGGATCAAAGTCGGACCGCAGTCTTGCATGATCCGACTTTGGCATGCGACTTGTGCTCTGCTACTCTTGAGGGGGAACTCCAGGCCAAATTTTAAATAAAAAACCGGCATGGGTTCCCCTCCAAGAGCATACCAGGCCCTTGGGTCTGGTATGGATTTTAAGGGGAACCCCCTACGCCGAAAAAAACGGCGTGGGGGTCCCCCTAAAATCCAAACCAGACCCTTATCCGAGCACGCAACCTAGCAGGCCGCAGGGGAAGAGGGGGGGACGAGAGAGCGCCCCCCCTCCTGAACCGTACCAGGCCGCATGCCCTCAACATGGGGGGGGGTTTGGTGCTTTGGGGCAGGGGGGGCGACCTGCGGCCCCCCCACCCCAGAGCACCCTGCCCCCATGTTGAGGACAGGGCCTCTTCCCAACAAGCCTGGCCGTTGGGGTCTGCGGGCGGGGGGGTTTATCAGAATCCGGGAGCCCCCCCTTTAATAAGGGGGCCCCCAGATCCTGGCCCCCCCCACCCTATGTGAATGAGTATGGGGTACATCGTACCCCTACCCATTCACCTGGTGAAAAAAAACCTGTTTTTTAAAGTAATTACACAAGCTCCGGGGGTCTCCAGTGTCGTCTCCGCGCTCTCCGGTCTTCTCCGTCGCCTTCTTCCCTCTTTTTCTCTCGCTCTCCGGTTCTTTCTTCCTTCTGACGGGCCTCCGCTATCTTCTTTCAGCTCTTTTGCTAGCGGGGGCCCGGTTTTCTCCGTCATCTTCTTCCCTCTTCTCCTCCTCGATGTTGACTCGTCGCTTCCTCCCGCTGTAATGCTGGCTGTGCGGTGCGCTTCGATTTATATAGGCCTCTCATGACGTCACAGTCACATGCTCCGGGTGGCAGAAGGACAACGGAGAGCCGGACGAGACGACGGGAAGACCGGGCCTCTCCGCTAGCAAAAGAGCTGGAAGAAGATAGCGGAGGCCCGCAGAAGGAAGGAAGAACCAGAGAGCGCGGAGACGACACTGGAGACCCCCGGAGCTGTGTAATAAAATTACTTGAAAAACCTGCATTTTTTTTATTGACATTTTTTTCCACCAGGTGAATGGGTAGGGGTATGATGTACCCCATACTCATTCACATAGGGTGGGGGGGCCGGGATCTGTGGGCCCCCTTATTAAAGGGGGGATCCCGGATTCCGATAAGCCCCCCACCCGCAGACCCCGACAACCAACGGCCAGGGTTGTCGGGAAGAGGCCCTGTCCTCAACATGGGGCAGGGTGCTTTGGGGTGGGGGGGCCGCAGGTCGCCCCCTGCCCCAAACCCTCCATGTTGAGGGCATGCGGCCTGGTACGGTTCAGGAGGGAGGGGGGCGCTCTCTCGTCCCCCCCTCTTCCCTTGCGGCCTGCCATGTTGCGTGCTCGGATAAGGGTCTGGTTTGGATTTTGTTTTTTGATAAAAAAAATAGTTTTTTCGGCGTAAGGGTTCCCCTTAAAATCCATACCAGACCCAAGGGCCTGGTATGCTCTTGGAGGGGAACCCATGCCGTTTTTTTATTTAAAATTTGGCGTGGAGTTCCCGCTCAGGATTCATACCAAACACAGTGCCTGGTATTGGTGGGGATCCACGTCGGATCCCCGTTCATTGAAAGTCGGACATATGTCGGCTTCATGTCGCAGGGCAAAGTCGGATCCAAAGTAGGACGGCTGTCGTGTCGCACTAGTGTGAACCCAGCCTCAAGGATGATCAGAAGAAATGGACAGCACTCGAGTTAAATATATGAGTGTCACAGCAAAGGGTCTGAATACTTAGGACCATGTGATATTTCAGTTTTTCTTTTTTAATAAATCTGCAAAAATGTCAACAATTCTGTGTTGTTCTGTCAATATGGGGTGCAGTGTGTACACTGAGAGAAAAAAATGAACTTAAATGATTTTAGCAAATGGCTGCAATATAACAAGGAGTGAAACATTTAAGGGGGTCTGAATACTTTCCGTACCGTGTGTGTGTGTGTGTGTGTGTGTGTGTGTGTCTATAAATAACACTGCAGAAATCTCCCTCCGAGTCTGGCTGCATCCATTTTAACTGTGGGCAGCTGAAGCTGCTGCCTGTTCACTTCCTGGATTTACACAGAGGCTCTGCAGCTCTCATAGGCCCTCTTATGACTCACCCCCCCCCCCCCCCCCCCTCCTGGCAAACTCTCACAAGTGTGAGACAGCTGTGCATGATATCATAAGCCTAGGCTTTATACCAGACAAGAAACAGGAAGT
>CM055124.1:12349062-12354062 GCA_029206835.1 Rana muscosa
AGTGATTGAATAATGACAAAAAAAAATAAAAAAAAAAAATTACAAAAAGTTGTCACTAAATGATATATTGCTCACAACATGCCATGGTTATATGTGGAATTGCACCCCAAAATACATTCTGCTGCTTCTCCTGAGTACGGGGATACCACATGTGTGGGACTTTTTAGGAGCCTAGCCACGTACGGGACCCCGGAAACCAAGCACCGCCTCCAGGATTTCTAAGGGCGCAAATTTTTGATTTCACTCCTCACTACCTATCACAGTTTTGAAGGCTATAAAATGCCAAAATAGCACAAAACCCCCCCAAATGACCCCATTTTGGAAAGTAGACACCCCAAGCTGTTTGCTGAGAGGCATGGTGAGTATTTTACAGCTCTCATTTGTTTTTGAAAATGAAGAAAGAACATTTTTTTTTTTTTTTAAATTTTCAAAACTTTGTGACAAAAAGCGAGATCTGCAAAATACTCACAATACCTCTCAGCAAATAGCTTGGGGTGTCTACTTTCCAAAATGGGGTCATTTGGGGGGGGTTTTGTGCCATCTGGGCATTCCATGGCCTCCGAAACTGTGATAGGCAGTGAGAAGTGAAATCAAAAATTTACACCCTTAGAAAGCCTGAAGGCGGGTGCTTGGTTTTTGGGGTCCCGTACGCGGCTAGGCTCCCAAAAAGTCTCACACATGTGGTATCCCCGTACTCAGGAGAAGCAACAGAATGTATTTTGGGGTGTAATTCCACATATGCCCATGGCATGTTTGAGCAATATATCATTTAGTGACAACTTTGTGCAAAAAAAATAAAAAATAAATTGTCTTTTTTCCGCAACTTGTGTCAACATATAAAATATTCCATGGACTCAACATGCCTCTCAGTATATAGCTTGGGGTGTCTACTTTCCAAAATGGGGTCATTTGGGGGGGGGGTTTTGAACTGTTCTGGCATTTTATACACAACATTAGGAAGCTTACATCCACTCTTCTAACCACTTGAAGACAAAGCCCTTTTTGACACTTTTTGTTTACATGAAAACATATTTTTTTTTGCAAGAAAATTATGTTGAACCCCCAAACATTATATATATTTTTAAAGCAAAGGCCCTACAGATTAAAATGGTGGGTGTTGCATTTTTTTTTCCTACACAGTATTTGCGCAGTGATTTTCAAACGCATTTTTTGGGGGAAAAATACACTTTTTATTTTTAATGCACTAAAACACACTATATTGCCCAAATGTTTGATGAAATAAAAAAGATGATCTTAGGCCGAGTACATAGATACCAAACACGACATGCTTTAAAATTTTCGCACAAACGCGCATTGGCGACAAACTACATACATTTTTAAAAGCCTTTACAGGTTACCCCGTTAGATTTTCAGAGGAGGTCTACTGCTAAAATGACTGCCCTCGATCTGACCTTCGCGGTGATACCTCACATGCATGGTGCAATTGCTGTTTACATATGACGCCAGACCGACGCTTGCGTTCGCCATTGGGGCAAGAGCAGGGCAGGACAGGGGTGCTTTTTTTTTTTATTATTAATTTTGCTTTTTTATTTTATTTTTAAACTGTTGCTTCCATATTTTTATTTTTTTATTTATCATTTTTATTGTTATCTCAGGGAATGTAAATATCCCCTATGATAGCAATAGGTAGTGACAGGTACTCTTTTTTTTTTTTAAAACTGGGGTCTATTGGACCCTAGATCTTTCCTCTGCCCTCAAAGCATCTGACCACACCAAGATCGGTGTGATAAAATGCTTTCCCAATTTCCCAATGGCTTCCCTCCCACTGCTTGTAAAAGCAGTCCAGAGGCTAATTAGCCGCTAGGATTGCTTTTACATGAAAGCCGGCCGCTGGCTGAAAAGAATGATACCAAGATGATACCTAAACCCGCAGGCATCATTCTGGTATAAACATTCAAAGTCCAGCAACATACCAGTACGTTGCTGGGTCCTTGTTGGACATGTATTGTAATCTTTTTTTTTCATGCAGTCAGTTGGCTGAACGAAAAAAAAAGATTGATCGGTGGGTATGCCCACCATTAGAATACCGCCCTTCATCCACCCACTTCGAATGATGGGCATACACGCACCATTTATATATGCCGAAGCATGGGGGCATCCTCCCGCAAAAAAGTTATGCCGCACACACATGGTCAGACTTTTCCACGGGCAAGCCTCCGTCGGAATTTCGACCGTATGTACGCGGCATTAGTAGCAAAATCGCTCCTCAGCCCCTGCTGCCCCAATGCTTCGGCATATTTGCTTTTATTTTTTAACTGTGGTGGTGAAATCACCTCCTACAGCACTGGAGTCGCAGGGATCAGGCCTGTCTCTGCGAACGCTGCAGTTATGTGTGTTTTTGTTTTGTAAGTGACAGTGATCGATCGATACTGCACTTCGGTGGCCTGGGCTGGACGGAGGGGCAAAACGCAGGTATCTGGGCTGATCCCGCTAACACTGCGTTTTTGGGAACCCTAAACTGCTGGGGACACTAGTATAGATCTGATCAGATCAGATATTGATCTGTTCAGATACTATACCACTAAGGGAGGTGTATGCTTCACGCGTGGGTGTTGGTGTTCCTGGCACTAACCTGACGCTGCCTGGGGTGTGACGCAGACCCTCTCTGAGGCTAAAACCTAATTGATATCACCCGCCGGGCGATCAGGGGGTTAAACCTTTATTGGGTTATATACACGGCGGGTGCCGTGACACTATAAAAAGCAAACTAACCAACCAGCGTCACCCGTAAAACTTATATGGTGATCACTGGTGAAAGGGTTAACTAGGGGCAATTAGGGGGTTAAAACCTTTATTAAGTAATTTATGGGGGTACCTGTACGCTATAAAAACCTGCGACGAACCTAAAAAAAAAAAAAAATTACTGGCTACCTATCGGCATCACCGACACTAAGACAGCGATCAGAAAAATGATCGCTTAGCGACGGCGGTGCTAGGGGGTGAAAGGATTATCTGGGGGTGATCAGGGGGGTTAAACCTTTATTAGGGGGGGGTTAGGGGGCTACACTGGACCTAAAACTAAATGTAGTGACACTTTTAGTCACAAATGTCACTGATTGCAGTAATCAGTAAATAAATGGTCACTGCAATCAGAGACACTGTGACTGGGGGGTGATCTGGGGGGGGGGGGGGGGGGGCGATTTTATGTTCCTATGTGTCCTGGTGTCAGTGTGCTGTTTTGTGCACTAACCTGCATCTTCTCCTGTACGGCGCTCGGTATATGTGAGCGCCGCAGGAGAGATGACATCACTTCCTCCTGCCTGTGTAAACATTACACAGGCAGGGGGAAGGATTCGATTCGCTGGGAGCGATCGAGAGGGGGTGGCCGGAATCGAACGGCTGTCCCCTCATCCCTGATCGCTCCCAAACGAATAACGGCCGCTCACTGTAAAGAAGGGTGGTCCGATCGGACTCCCCCAACTATACAAAGGCAATCACGTAGATATACGTGATTCTGCCTGTCGGTGCCATTCTGCCAACGTATATTTACAGTGGGCGGTCGTTAAGTGGTTAAAAATTATTCACTATATGTTCTAGTGCTGCTCTCACTTTGTAATATCTATCTATTTACGTGACACGACATCTTTCACATTATGCAAAAAAAATTGGGCTAACTTTACTGTTTTTTTTTTTCTTTAAATGCATGAAACATTATTTTCTCCCCCAAAAAATGCATTTGAAAAATGACTGCGCAAATACCGTGCAAGATAAAAAGTTGCAACGACCACCATTTTATTCCCTAGGGTTTCTTCTAAAAAACAAAAACAAAAAACAAAACAAACAAAAAAAAAAAAAAAAAACACATTTATAAATGTTTGGGGTTCTGAGTAATTTTCTAGCAAAAAGATGATGATTTTTACATATAGGAGTGAAGTATCAGAATTGGCCCGGGTAGCAGGTAGTTAAACAGCCTCTTTGGAACATTATGACATATGGAACCGAGGGAAAAGCGAGTTAACAGACCGATACACCGATTCCGGGAGCAAAAAAAAAATTAGACTGGTGTTGAGCTTTAACAGGTCCCCTGATAGAAGTTGGATCAATGTCAGCAGAACTAAAACCATCAATTTAATGGAAAAAAAAAAAAAAAGTTACATTTTCAGCATGCAAGGAATGCTGTCACAAATAGGCCAAGATGGCAACTTCCATGGCTGAAAAGATTAGGAGGGTTTAGTTCTGCTTTAATAACCCAAATATTCCAGCTCAAAAAAACATCAACTGACACACATGAAAGTAGACCTTGCATCTTCTCAAAAGATTTGGCCTTCTCCACATTCCGAAGGGTCTCCTTAGACTCCTTATAGGATGATGCCATATGGAATTCAGGGGAAAGGTGAGCAATGAGACCGCTGCTCCGGTTAACGATCACGGGGAACGAAAGAATGGACCGCCTCCCCTCCCATAAAACGCCCCCGGCGGGCGGACCGATCCTCCACTCCCGTACAACGCCCCCGGCGGGCGGACCGATCCTCCACTCCCGTACAACGCCCCCGGCGGGCGGACCGATCCTCCACTCCCGTACAACGCCCCCGGCGGGCGGACCGATCCTCCACTCCCGTACAACGCCCCCGGCGGGCGGACCGATCCTCCACTCCCGTACAACGCCCCCGGCGGGCGGACCGATCCTCCACTCCCGTACAACGCCCCCCGGCGGGCGGGACCGATCCTCCACTCCCGTACAACGCCCCCGGCGGGCGGACCGATCCTCCACTCCCGTACAACGCCCCCGGCGGGCGGACCGATCCTCCACTCCCGTACAACGCCCCCGGCGGGCGGACCGATCCTCCACTCCCGTACAACGCCCCCGGCGGGCGGACCGATCCTCCACTCCCGTACAACGCCCCCGGCGGGCGGACCTCCACTCCCGTACAACGCCCCCGGCGGAACGGACGTCAATATGTATTGATGACCATATTCACAGATCAGGTTGTAGATGTGACAATCAATGGTCAGTGTCAGGCCCTGATGTAGATAGATGA